>LUCM01004079.1:156623-336500 GCA_008360955.1 Fasciolopsis buskii
TGTTTTTTTTAAACAGCAATAATTCCGATCATTTGCAACGGAAGAAGGAGATCGGCGACCATGTTCGAATCGAATATCGGACAAGACTTTAACAAAATAACGGTGATAGAATTGTAGCGCAGCCAGTGAAAAAGCGCGCACACAGATCGATTGAAAGTTTCCCCGGCAAGGAAGGCCACAATTTCCGACCGAGGTAATAACCCACAACTATGTTTTCTTATTCACTTTCAATTTTCAGTGATTATAATTTGATTTCCATTTTTCCACCCTTGGCCCTGAGCACGTCTCAGGTAGATAATTTCGCAATAAGTGATCAAACATGTGTGAAACTTCCCTATCCAAATTACCTCAAAGGTTACTCCACAATATGTAAAATGCAGACATGGCCTCAATTCCGACACTTACTGTATTCGCTTTCTTACATGTATATATATGATGCCAAATAGTAGAGATCACTGTCCAGTTTGATGTTCCCTTATCTCATTCAGCCTTCTTATCATCATCACTGTATTCTGGGTAAAACTTATGGGGAAATCGATAATCTAGATTCATCTCACATTGATTGTAACCAGTCAGGATCAGATCAGTAGCTCAAACCAAAAAGCCACATATATTTCGCCTGACTGATTCTTTCTGACCAGGTGTATTTAGCAGGTTGTCGGTTTGCCCTACACGGAGTAGTTGCTTGTCGATGATGATTGGACAAATTAATGAGCAATTTGAGGAATAACATTCCTTCTCCAGCCAGTTTTCGATCGCTTGAGCCCCTATTTTCCTGCTAGACCGAATAGCAAATTTTGATGATTGTCAAACATCCACAGAAATAGACAGGGGAAATTTGTGCTCACTCTCTTCTGCTGCATGGTTCCAGCTCGGTGATGAAGCACCGTTTGGAAGATTTTACTTCTGGCACGAATTGTGGCTCCGTGCTACATGATTGTGACTGTGAGTCGGCAATTTCATTTATTTATTTCCGAATCGCCTTGTGCCCCGGGGTTGACGAAATCGATTCTGAATAAACTGCATTTCTCAAGTTACGTATCAGTTGTGATCGGTTTTATATTCTCTTCAAAATGATGCATCCATTGCTGAGGGCAGAGCAGAACAGAAGCCGTATGTTTGTTAGTCACCCTACTGGCCCCGATGAGACTGAGATACACTGTTTAGATTTGTGATAGGCTGACTTAGATAACCCTGTCGCATTCTTTCACACAAAATGTTGCATATCAGTGTGAGCGTGATAAAAAGAACAGCGCAAATAAAACTGGTCATTAAGTTTGCATGCTGCCATCCGGAGAGGGGTTCAACGTACAGTTAAACAGCCGTAATCACAGTTAGTGAACCGTTCGAACTCCCGTTCACGGTCGGATGCCACCAGATTGGGTAAAACCTAACAGTCCAGGGTCAAGAGTTTGCATCAAAATCCGAAGGAATTTAGTTGAATCGGGTTTGGTGATCGAAGTCTAGAAGATGATCAGTGCGTCAGAATTTGCAGATGTTTTCGCTCCATGTAGACAGAAGTTCCAATGAGGATGTTGACTCGTCCTAGAAGAGAAGTCGCGTTCTGGTGTGCCCATTTACTGTGTTCTGTCAGTGCACTAAACTTGGTGGATAGAGCTGAAGATAAGAAAGTGGTTGTATTCCTTCGTTCTTTAAAAGGAATAATAATTTGTAAGAAATATGACTAATTGCATCTCAGAATATTCCATTTCTATGGAAGATGCTAGTCTACGTCCTGGCAAAACCGAAACAACATTTCATTTGAGTGAGAGACAATCTGGGTAGTTGGTCAGAGTATTCGTCTACTGAGTTTCATTCTCAGAATACCGTTCCATTCAGACGAGAAAATGGACATATCGCAAGTTTTCTACCGTGACAACCTACTAGAAAGAAACTAGAAATAAGGATGTGCTTTGCAGTTGTTTTTTCGACTTACTAACATCATAAATGCAAGTTCAACGAGACTACCGATGCAATACAGATTAGGAAATCTTAACGGGTTCTATTCAATCGAAAGATGCTCAGTTTTACACAAATTGACTTTTGTGTAAACGTCAAAAGAAAATTGTACATCTCATCGCGAATCTTGAGTCTGAAGCTCCGGTGGATGCCGCATATTACACAACTTCAAATAGCAAGATTCATGACCTGAAAGAAATTACTCTTTAGGGTGAAGGATGTCGATCCCAACCGAATAAGGATTGGCTTCGTCTAGAATTTCGGGTTTACAACAGTTAGACCGAGGAAAAATTACGGACATGCCTGAGCACGGTTCCTGCGAAACTTATAAACTCATGAAACGCTTAGTATTTGAGCTAGATCAAAAAGTTCCGATATAAACGCTAATCAAATGCGCTTGCTTAACCGTCTCAAAGTCCCACGGGAATGCGAGACAACCGAAACCATACAATCGCCGTCACTACTCGCATGGTTAGAACGCTCACTGGCGTTCGTTCGACCCTGTGGTGTTCTCTTTCATCTTTTACCTTACAATTTTTTATTAAAGAAGCAACAATTTACATCAATTTTCAGGAAGAGAGCCTCAGCCAGTAGAGCGCTGCCAAGTGGGGAAGTTGACCGGCGGTGGGAGGACTCGAACCCGCGACCTTCACGTTTAAACCCCACGACCCTATCCATTTGGCCATCGCCGACCGAAGTATTCAACTGGTTAATTGGCGAGATGGGTGCAAATGAACAGAGACATTTCGAGTTGTCAAAAGATGCATTTAGTGCAACACACTGGTCATCGCCATCTTAGGGTGAAACAAGCAACACCGTGGCGTCGCATATGAATAAAATTGAGGAAAACTGAATGCTTACAGGTAAAATGTTCACCGTCCTGGAGCCACAATATCCAAAGATAGTGTGATGCTTTGGACCAGATTAAATGTATGCTTTTTTGATTACACTTGACTCCTGTTTCACGTTTGTTAACTGACTCCACCGAGAATTAACTGGCATTTCGGCGACTTGTTAGAAAAAATGATCGTCGATAATTTAAGGGGAGAGCGTTTTGGGAACTTTGACTGTGTTCTCGGTCTTGGCCGTTAGTTTCAACTTGGTGAAGTTTGCAAAACTCGGCGAATTACAAACGAAATAAAACGAAGTGGATAACCAAGTAGCTTATCCATTTACGTGCCACAAATTAAAACCTTATTAGGGACCGAGATTTCGACGCCAAATTGTGGATGAGTAGTGTTAGGGCGAAGTCTCCTTGAGGGAAACTCTTGGCATTTAGAACCCAGGACAAAAAATAAGACTATCAATTAAATCGTGTATATCTCCATTCGCAAGCTTATCAAACACAGTCAAATTTGGGCACAAACATTAGTGCATGCCGTATTTGGTGAATTAAGATGCAGGACAAAATTATCTACTCACCAGTGATTGCAACAGAAAATGCATAACATAAGTATAAAATTGCCATAAGATTTCTCTCAATTTAGCCCTAACAAGTACTATGTAAAATCACGCACAAATTTCCGTATGCCCTAGGATCAGGGTGCCCATTTTAACTTGAATTCTATCACGATCTACTATCACTTTTCCAGTGTTCGCCAAGTATCATCTTATGGTATTTGTAGATTCATCGGTTGAACGTAAAACATGCTATCTTTTTGTGTCTGATGAGAGATTGTGCCGGACTGACAAACACCGGGGATTCACTCAGGGCCTGCGAACGAACCAACACATGATACGTTTAGTGAATGAAACAACCGGTAATATTTTGTAGCAAACAAGCTATTAGCAGCACATTTATCGCGTTGGAATAGACGGATGGTCTTGGTCATCTCCAGTGAGCTCTATCAAATTTTTTCCGCTGTTCCTTTCACCAAGATGCTTTAGTCGCTTCTCGTAGTTTTGCTTCGACAAACCGAGATGTGGTGTAGCGACAGGAATTGTGGGTCTCTTAAAAACAGGCAAATTATTCTTCATTTTCCCAGCTTGTTAGCCTCTATGGCAAAAGTAACCAATCTGTGCTCCTGAACCAAATCTGGATTGGATTAACCTTCTCGCATACGCGCTTACGAGAATCTTAAAGTTTCCTTGGTTAACTCTCCATTGGGGCATTTGTAGTCACAAGGCTGCGTTAATGGGAATGTGATACAGATTTTGTAAAGAATGAATTGAGGTGTGCTGTCAAGTTCCCATGGACAATGACAGTTACATACCACTTTGCGTGGGCACTATACATGCCTTTAGGAGGCGATCGATCACAGACCAATGCATGCAGATTCTGTCTAGAAATTAGCATTACCCATTAGTAATACTCGTGGTTCTGCCTAGGTACAATTTCTGTCAAAGGCTATGGCTAGAGATCTTATGAAGAAAGCATATGTCAGTCACGAACTGATGTGGCATGCCTTTAGATCAACACCCTTCAAATACACGTTCAGCTACACTGTAAATTTATAGTTTCCATGGGATGGTCTTTCGGCTTGGGCCAATTTCGCCGGAGCATCTGGAGATTGAAGGAAGGACAGGTCAGCTTGACCCGGCTCGTCTCGTCATTCGGGGAAATAATGTACCCATCTTTTCGTGTTGGCCAACCTCAGTACCACGATTCCATTTGGTTGATGAGATCGGAAACTCATCATCAATCAGATTCCAGTGAAAAACCAACAAAGGAGTGCACTAGTATACGGATGGCTGGTCAAAGGAGCATCGGATACGCATACCTTGCGGATGGCAATCAACGCAAAACTGATCGTGTGCTTCCAGAGAAATTTTATTCATCCATCCGTATGTGAAGCATACTACGGAGAAGAAAAACCAATGTTTTCGGGCCTTGTGTTCCCTTTCTCAAGGTTAGCCTAGCCTGACCAACGAAAATCCTCCCACGAATCACAACGCGATTTTTAAATGGACTTATCATTCATTCATGCTGCTAACGATTCAAATACGTTTCTATTGAGAACAATCATTTCTAGTTAAGAATTAACGAATTGGATGAAGAAGAAAATATCGTTAATAAAGTAATGGCTGATTTCAGTCCTGATACTGAGAACTCGTCAACGCAAGCCTGAACTGAATCGTAGATTTTCCTTACCCCGAAACAGATGTTCTTATCAACCAAACAAAAAGTCAGTCAACGAAATCACCATTCAAACTAATCATCCCACCAATGTAACAATACAAATCAACTACCAAGGGTGAACTAATTGCCCATTGCTAGTCAGTTACTTTCTGCTGGCACGTTGGAAAAATAAAGTTGAGATGGAAGGTTAGGTTATTTGCAGTAGATCACCGAATAACGAAGTTCCAATGTACCAACATATTTCAGATGAATGAAAGACCGTCCGTTCTACTCGTTCCAATCGCTAAGTCTAGCGCATTACAAGTGGGGACAATGACTAAAATACTCATTCGGTTATCTCATTCTCAGTGACTATCATTCAATTGCTAAGATATTCGCTGAAGATCTACGTTTTTTTTAAACAAGAACAATTCCATTTAGGATATGCCCTACGAATTTGTGCATATCACAGAAAAGCCTACGGGAATTAACGAAAAACGGTAAAGAAAAGTCAACTAATGGACTCTTGTTGCAGAATTTTGTCTGCTGTTCTAAATGACCACAGGTGAATTTCATATTCAATGGGTGTTGTGAAGACCAGTCTGGGCTTACAAAGTACCGATTGCAAGCATTTATGCGCACTGATAGTCCTGAAATTTCAGGTTTCAACATTAACCAAATGCATTTGATGAATTGAGGAGACATTACTCGTTCTGGAGCATCAAACCTTTCACTCCGCAAATACTTTGAAGTCTGGTAACTGCGAACCATCATCGTGGGGTCGTTCAGCTTCTGCTACTTTGTGAGCACATAGTCCAACCTAGACAGAACAGTGTTAGAAACGAAACACTATAGAACTGAAGGCAATAAACTCGCCAAAGTAAAACCTTCCCCAATGCAGGTTGATGTTCTACTGGTAAAGATTTTGTGACTGCGCCATGGAGTAGGTTTCGGATATTTGATGCCCAGCAATGCATTAACAACTGTCACTTTGCATGCAAGGAACATGAACTGCATTTGAGTGGCTGCGCTACAATTCTGTGTCATTCTGCTTCGTTTTGTTCTCGGATTTTTGGTTTCATTATTTTCTTTGTTCGCCGCTACATTCGCTCGGAATTACTTTTGTTCAAAAACAGTATCACTTATCAACATAGACCAGGATAACGCTTTGCTGCACTTCAAAGACCTTCTCATCAATCTAGAAAAGGCGTTCGTGCTGGCTGGCAGGCTGCTCTCAAATGCACACTTCCAGCCAAGATGTCCATCCCGGCTTTGGTGAGTGCCAACATCCATTCTCTCTCTCTCTCGCGATGAAAATATCGGATCTGTCCTTCACACAGGATCCATCTGCATACAAGATTCATGGCGGAACCGGGATATCACCGATACACTCATTTCGATAGAGAGCTTGAGACACTACCTACTGGACAGAGTTTCAGACAAGAAGACTGGAGGCGGTGTGGCAACTTGCATAAACTTCTAATCTGGCAAGTCCGAAGTTGTTTATACAAACTCGCTAAACGGAATTGACTGTCTTGTGATGCAGGGTCATTCCAGGCTTGGTTACCATTCCAGTACAATCATAAAGAAGCTATATACTGCCCGTTTGAGCTCGTGACACAATATCACATCGGTTATCGACCATTTTCTAGTATTTGTTGTTCCTCTTCTTGAAGGCAATCTGCATATATTTGTAGGTAATTTCACTCTTGAATCAAACCAACCATTGACTGTAGTTGATTTGACTGACCCTGCATTTCGCCCACCAGAGACGACTTCGCTTAAGTAGAATCATCACCAACCAACCTGATTTATTTTCCCCGAAATTGCGTGCTCAAATTTCGAACAGCGATCATACTGTCTGCTTCTATTAAGGTCCAAGTCTTATTACAGTTCTGCCTTCTAATCCTTCAAGCAAAAATTAAGTCCAAGTTCGCCTCTGTAGTCGTGTACACAACAGCCATACTCTTATTCATAAATCCCTTCCGCTCGCATCTGCCCATTTCTACTTTGAACCCTGCTCAGTAAAGTCAAACATTTTACAGAGACAGTTAATTCAATTTATGTTATGCGGTGTCTCTCAGGAACCCTGCTCGTTTTAAATGGCCGTATCTCCACCTGAAAACTGAAATCTGTATTCACATTCATGGAGCACTTCTACTAATCCTGTAATAAGTCAAGCGTGTGGCATATTTCCAGCTTAGTGGAAGCTGAAATCCAACGCATCGGCACTGCATTTGCAGCCTGAGTGGTAACAACAACGGATTCGTGTGGCAAGGCATTCGACTGTTTTGTGGGAAGAAAAAGAAACATGCAAAATTTTCTGCGGATGTCGATCAATCATGTTTTCATTCATCGTTGCACTTATACAATATAATCAAAAGAATGGTGCATCTCAACCCCGTTCTGCATGAGTCATGGTATTTCCGGTAGCAACGAGCTTATCATAGTCTAGAAAATATTTTCATTCTCTGAATCATCACCACTCTTCTAAAGTGAGATCTAGAAACTTGAGTACTAGTTGGACCATTTCCTAGTAATCACTAGTTTGATTTCGAGGTACCCATGAAGTGGAGCGGTTAACAGATGAAAACCCAGATGAAGTAAGTTGCACTTTCTCAAAACCAAGTACAGATTCGTTCTTTGGCTGATTTCCTTTTTCAGCCAGAATCCATCCGCCAAATTCTTCTTACGACAAACGCTGCATCGTAGTGGTAGAATAATAAAACCGGAGGCCATCTTTGGCTCAAATTTTCTGGACATAGAAGCTCGGTTCACGTGACGAATTCACAAGCAAAACACTGACCATTTTGATAGTCAACATATGTGAATCGTAGCCTTTGTTTTGCATGACAACTAACGACAAACAGCAGACACCCTTGAGAAGAAAATCATACTGTATTGATTTAAATTTTTTCGGGCAATTGCGTCATTTCAACGTAAATTTCGCTGTAAGTAAGGGACGTATTTGCTCATTTCAATGCCTAGGTGATAGAGCACCGAATCTGTAATTCCTCGGCCGGAACCATCTGGTACCTCTGAGTTGGCCCTCTCCGTTGACAATGGACAACATGCTTTGGGCGCCATAGTTCTCGTGCTCTGTGCGCTGCTTAGAAATAAAATACTCACTGCCGAATTCAATTCAAGGTTGAAGCGATTCAACTCATTGATGAAATATCCGGTGGGTAGATGTGCAAGCTACGGTCACAGCTGTCCGTTAAATTCCGACTTACTGGCAGTTTGGTCGATCTACATGGAATGAGATTCATCTTCACTAATTTTCAACAAACATTCTGGAAGCACGTTAGGTGGGACTTTCGTTTGTCTGTCAATCTACACCCGGTGCCCTGACAATTAGGCAGTTCACAGGAATGAATTAAGATTTGTACAGTGGGATAGGATATTTTAATTTGTTCTTCTCAGGAGTGGGAATGGAATGTGACAATTGTTTCGTGCCACATGGACGACATCATGAGAAAGACTTCCAAGCTGGAAGTGCCATCTTTACAGAGAACTTGGATGATTTCGCGTTGGACTCAGACCATGAACTGGCATTTTATGCAAATAAACACCGAGCGATTCATCACCCTAAAGCGCCTCGAAGTGGAACAAAGTTCACCGGATTAGCATGTTCACAGATATTTGCGAAATAACACTGAACTCGTATTCATGCCAATACATAACAATAAATATGGTCTGGAGATGTTTCAAGGGAAATTGTCGGTTTGCCGTCACATCAGTTCACAACTCTAATGAATGCGTCTGTGTGTATGTGTAATTGATCAATTTGTCATACGATCAGGTTGTAGACCACTTGTTGGATAATGACAAGTGGGCCAGGGAAGTTTAAGAATGCTTTTCGCACCATCTACAAAGTTAGGAGCGGACAATCAAGAACTGACAAGTGTCGCATCTTGAACACAGCCGAAGCCGTATGTATCCGCTTGTGTAACCCCCTCTATGTGCTCAGAAACAATTTGTCCAGACTCTTAAACTTCCCTGGCCCACTTGTCATTATCCAACAAGTGGTTTACAACCTGATCGTGTGACAAATTGATCAACTACACATACACACAGACGCATTCTTAGAGTTATGAACTGATGTGACCGCAAACCGACAATTTCCCTTGAACCATCTCCACACCGTATTTAATGTTATGCATTGGCATGAATATCAATAACTGAAACGAGCTTGTTCACCACGTTGTGTTGTTCTTATTGTGTTCTGTGGGATTTTTCAAAAATTTAGCACTTAACTCTTGCGAAGTGTCATAGCTGACTTTCTTCAGTTTGAATCGTCTTTTCACATTGACCCGGTTGCAGAAAATGCCCTGATCCCACCAGCTAGGTGGATGTATATTCATCGAGGGTTGATAGATTGAAGCCGATGGCTTGTCTTACGAGGGGTCTTCATCCGCACATGTTTCCCGGTAACTTACAAAATGGGAGCGAGTAGATGTCTTCCCAGGTTACGAACTGCAATGCCCCAGTCGACTTAATGGACATTCCATGTTCACACACGTCCATTTTCGATGCAGGGGGAGAATGCATCTTTTGTGGATTACGGCTGGGGTAAAACGAGTAGTTTAAGTAGCTAGTTTTCACGTCAGGGACGGAGGACTTTTCGCACAAACCTTCTAATGCTTCCTTAGACTTTCGAAGCGGTTCAATTTTTCTTGCTTACTTCGGTTGAACAAACGGTCCGCCAGTACCACAAACTGGTTAAATATTGCCAGACAGGCTCGAAATTGGCGTTAACCTATAACGGGATTTCACCGTAACTTGAGTTGATCGATTTTACTTCAAATAACAAATTGGTAATCTATTTGATTTCGTTTTCAGATAGGTTTTCCCAACTGGAGCTTGGTGAAATAGAAATTACAGAATGATTGCAGTCTGTACGAACGAGGATAATGAGGCTATTCGTCTCGGTCGGTAATATTACTAATGGTTTGCAGTAGTACTGGCTTCTATTCGTTAGATTAGGTAAACAGGTTCCTAGTGTTATTTTGGTGAACGAAGAAGGAATATTCCAACTTACTCGCCAGAGATGTCGCAAAAATCCGAAATAAATCATTTTTGACGGGATCCTGACACAAACACGAACCGGGCAACCGATGTCCAGGGTAACGCGCTCAGTAAAATAGTAGTAAGCCGGAAAAATGTCCGTACATGTAATAAGTACATGCAGAATCCGGATTAAACCAAACTGGTAATTTCACGTGTGTGTGTGTGTGTGTGTGTCACGGTTTGTGTGCACACCTACTTCCCGTGTATTCATTGGGTTTGATGACCTGAAAAATCCTAGGTAACATTTTAGCTTTTATTTTTTATTTCATTTTTAATAATGAAACAAGAATTTATATCATTTCTCAGGAACGGGGCCGCGGCCAGCAGAGGGCTGTCAAATGGGGAAGTTGACCGGCGGTGGGAAGATTCGAACCCGCGATCTTCACGTCCAAATGCTACGAGGTTCACGTCCAAATGTCGTGACCTTGTCCTTTTGGTCACCGCCGGACTGTGTACTTATTTTGCAGCACAACTGCGGTGCAAACAACGTAATTAGAGATGTGTATGGCTCACGGGTTGTAAGCGTACGTAATCAGCCAAGAATCGATCGGAAGCTGTGGGGCAGATTAGTCAGACAATTATCGACCTGGCATTGCAATCACAGATAACTAGTCGGGGATTGCAAGCACAATCGTCATGTGATTTCTCAAGCCTTACTTTCACAGTTTCGCCGGTCTGTGAGTATGCTTCGCTTGCGTCATTGGAATATTCAGTTGATGAGAAACCCGAATTTGCACGGATTGACAAATTGTTAGATCAAATGTCGAATAAAATTTGTGGATTAGATAAATACAATTGAATCCAGGAAATACAATCAGCTCGGAAGAAATAAAACAATTCTTTAAATATATAGATATTTCACACGAAATATCGGTAGCAGTACGAACCTAGCCACGGTAGAAATAGTAGTTTGGTGTTGTTCATTCCAATACCGAATGAGAATTTTTCCTTGATTCGAACATGTCGGAACGAAGTGAGACAGTCTTTTCTTTAGACCTTTACTTTTGTCACCGCAATGACAAAGTTTTCTTTTTTCGTATTTCGTTTTCGTTTTATTCCTTTGTAAGGCATTCACCGTTCTAATCGCGTAACCACATCGTGTATCCACCGCCAAATTTAACGGATCGCCAAATTGAGGCTGTTAGTATTTTCTGCTATTGTTCAGCCTAACTATGTTCCCTGTTTCCTTGGTCTTTTAATTCACATTCCATATCTGCTAACAGTTCCAGTCTGCTCGAAAAATAGTACAAGAAATTTTGGAAATAGAACCCCATCAAAATCAGGGGAAAAACTTCCTTTCGTAAAATTTCAACACGAATACAGGCAACGCTGTGATCAGTCCCGACTGCGACTGGTTTCTTCCACCAAATACTTGCTTTTGACATTGTTAATTGGTTTAACATGGTTTAAATGATAACCTTGTTAAGTTTAAAATTTCAATCGAGTAAGGACTTTAACATATTGATTATGTTACCGAAGCGTTTTACTCTATGGTCCACTAATTCACGGCTACTGCGGGAAAGCAGGCGGTTAAAACAGCGTGCTCAAACAACTTCGACTCAAGGTCATCCTCGACATAAATCACTACTCTTCCCCGTTTGTGATCAACAATGGTCACTTAGATCGAAGTTGGCGTGAAATATTCAAATTAACAAATAACTGATTTGAACTTGTAAATGCAAACTTAATTATGGGTTGTTTTTATTTGGGGATGAAATATGTGATAAATTTAAAGACTCATCGAAAACGGATTGGAAAATCTTCATGATCCAATCAGGTTTAATTTTCCGCGTTTAGACTCATTTCCATATTCAGATAACCAAGGGCACGCACGTTAAACCGGGCTTAGTACAGTCTATAAACACAGAGAATGAAGGAAATATGCAAATACGTGCATAACATATTCTGATGCCTCTTTGAGCCTCATAAAACTATGGTCCCGACCAGCTCGCAATCAAAATTATTAGATAAGACTACACTCATCTTGCCGATTGGTCACCATACACAGTAGATGCAGACCGGTGTCCATTGTGAGGTTGGACATTCAAGTTTCAGTAATTCACATACTATAACTGTCTAGCCAACGTGAGGCCATCAAGCTCGAATGTGATGAAGTATGGAACAGGTAGTAGGCTATCCGGTAAACCAAGCTGTTAAGGCCGTTGATTTCCGCAATTCGATTTCTGGGAAATCTAAAGCGCTTAGAAAGGACGAGGGAGCTAGTGAGATTGAGCAACCGGTTGGTTGGATAATCACTTGCGAGTAACCATGCGATCAGGGGTTAAAAAATTAACGGTTCTCAACAGGCAAATTTCTGGTGAAATTATTCAGCATTATTTATTGTATTGGGGATGCAGTGGGTTAAATGATGCGGTTTAAACGGAAAAACTAAACATCAGGTGACCAAATTCTGTGCAGATCAGTAAAATGAAAATGAACGTTGATTTGCTTTCCAGTGTTCACTTTCAACTCGCAAGCATAGAAACTATGCAGTTACCTTTCCCCTGCTTCACGCTGGTTGAAAGTCACCGGATGAACGTGTCATTTCTGGCCAGGATAAGACAGGAACATGGGAGCTGTGCCTCATGAGCACATCGAGGGATTGTGAAAGCAAAGTTATTTGTACATGATTTCAGCCGCTCTTTTCTGCCGCATGGCCGGTAAGCTCTGTTTTCCTGAAATGCCAGTTTATGGGTCCACAACCACTGGAAATGGACATTTTGAAAATGTCGTCTATCGCAGATGAAATACGTAGACATTTATCGTTGAAAATATGGTAGCTGGGCGATACAAACGGAAAAAATTAGTGTACCAAAAAATCTCCCTACTCGTTGCATCCGGCGCCATCGCACATTTGAATTTCATAATGGGCAGCCATGTTCTCGACTGATCATAGCGAAATGCGTCACACCCGGGACCACGAAAAATAAGCCATTCCACAGTCGTTCCATGCTCTCAAAGAAACAACTCGTTTCGCCCACACTAGGATCCAAGCAATGTTTCTTCGAATAACATAGCTGGGAGGATACTTTGGTTGGCTGGCCGAGAGTCGGACAAAGGGATCGGTTGGGACGAGTAGAATCCCGTAGTGGGCAGACTAGACATGATGAATTTTTAATGCAACTAACATTGTTTCAGAAAAAATGACGCAATAGCACAATCCAGTTTATCTATGCAAAATTGATTAACAATTGAATATAAGCTGACGAAATAAAAACCCACTGGGTGGACGTCTGTAGTTCGCTTGCTGCAGTACCGAGTTGTTTGATTTCGTTTCGATAAGATTCGCCAAATACACAACAAAATGATACGAAAGTTTATTTTTCAGAGGTTGCACAAATTTGAATGTTCGAAAGAAAAGTAATCGGAGCCTCAATCACACGGGATTGGGTAGTTATGATTACCTGCGAACAAGACCGCGGGTTGATAATTCTGTCCAAACTGAAATATTTTATGCGGTTGGCAATTGTCTGAAATAAGCCAAATTTGTTCTGAATGGTGAAGTTTGATTGTTCATTAATTCCTTGTCGTTTGTTTAGATGCTCTCGATCCTGTTTTCTTGTCCACACTTGAACTACATATCCCGATCATCAGTGTTCAATGTAGTGTTTACATTGTATGATTATTGATTATTATGATCATCATTATTTGAAAAACAAACGTGAAAAAATTAGATCCTGTTCAATAATTTCCGAAGTATTTTCAATCACGAAATACCTGCGAATAGAGGAAATTTATATTTTCATATAAGTTTGAAAAATGGAGATGAACACGAGTGGCGTGATAGTTCATCGTGACAGCTGACGGCCATGCCTCGATCCGTATTATTTGTATGAATATTCCCCTTAAAGATTACTTTGTTTGCTCCCGGGCATCTTTGAACGTTGCTTCACAGATGGGATTCGTTTGTGAGATCGGTGCAACTGGGCGACTACTTGCTGATCATCTGGACGGGGCCATCTCCGCCGAAAATAGCAGACTTCGCACAAAACTGGTGGGTTTTGTTATCAGATTGCCGGGACGCATAATTCATATGATATGAAGGCTTTCGGACTGGCAGTTCGGCAAAAATATGGCGTGACCAAAGACATTGGTCAGGTAGTATCAGAGTAATCCAAATCGTGGACTTCGCTATTCATTCACGAAAGTCAGTTCTTCACTCACAAATTGAACTGTCACTGTCGAGGTAACACACATCGACCTTGTCAATCATTTTTAATCTTCATGCGGCAGTAATTCCCGATTGGGTCATTGCTCACTATATCTCACAACTTGATTACTATTCCGCTTAAATATATCAATCAGACGGTCGCCCGGCTTGGTGTTATTCTAAACAGTGATCACCTATTTTATTGGAGGGAAAACAAATTTACATTCACATAACGATACGTTCCAGAAATAAGGCGTAGCGGACCACATTTGTAAAGTTTACAGCGGTAGTTGGTAGCACTGACTTGTGAGAGTGACTCATTTTGCACAAATGCAGTCGGAACCTAGTGGACAAGGCAATTTCAGATTGCGCACACTGAGACATCGCAATGTTCGTGGATTACGTTGAGCTAATATTCACCAGGTTTATTTAGTCAATTGTCAGCTTTTATTGTTCTGTCACGGAAAGCTTTCGTGAGTCAGTTTAACAAAAATCAATTCCGCTGGCAGATAACATCTCTAACTGGTTTCTCCTAGGGCAAATTGATTAGCAAGTTTAATCAACAAAGTGTTCAGTTAACTATGAAGCTTCATCTGAAATCTATCCCCCTCCCCTTGGAAAGGGTGCCCAAGTTGGTCAGATTGAAGAGTCGGAAGATGAGTGAACCGCAAAGTGATGATCAGAAACGGATTAATCATCCCGAGGTCGGATGCACAGCCGGTAGCGTTTGTCTGTCATTTTGTAAAATCCGTATCCACGAGGACAGCGTTGCGTGGACTTGGGTGAACGCCAGCAATTCCGCATGTGGGCTGAATGTCCGTCTCGCATACGAGGATTCAATACTGCAGTGTTAGGGACAAAATAAAACTGATTGATTTGTTGTTTGTTTATTCACGTAAATCTGTCCGCTGGTTTCATAACCATTTCAGATAGCTTGAATTAGATAACAAATAAGGGGATGCTTGTTCTCTATGCTGATCATTTCTTGTGCACATGTCGTCTGTGTCAAAAATCAGATTTGTGTCTTGTTCAAAATCTTTGAAGCAAAACCCAAAACAGAAGATAATAAGACATTTTTTAAGAATATCAAGGCAATGTTTCGTATAAGTTCGAAATAGACAATCACAGTTAATCTTGCACAGTGCAGTCATCTGTCATCGCTCCCAAGAATCCTTACTCAAAGTCTCAATAACTGCTTACAAATGTGTCCTCCCTAATGTTATATAATTTTGATCCGACAACCGGTAGTGTTTTTAAGCACACGAATTTAGTTCCCACCTGAACAAAAAGAAACTGTCTGCAGGACAAACGTGTGATGCATCCGCGTTTGTTGTCTACAGATTACCGATTTGACTACCAGCTGGACGCTGAAGTGTGAATGCAATGGGATCAGTACGCGGTCTCTTTCGAACATGAACGGCTGCAATCTTGTGATTATTGCGCACATTGATTCGGTCAGTTTTGGCTCACCAACCATCGAACGACAAAGCTTGTTCGCCTCAGGCAATTCAGCTGAACGTATTCGAACTCTGCCATTTCACTCCAGCAATTCCCGATGGCTTTCTCTTCTGACGTTTGATTCCGTTTACAGCCATTCAACGGCGCTGTATCCCCGCGGATACGACACACCAAATTTGGCCACTCTTATCTGCCAAACTGTAAACGTTCGATAAGAAACTTCCTTTGTAGATCTACCCAGCAAAATGCGAATGAATGTCGCACCATAAAAAACCGGACTAGAGTGACTTTTATTACTTTAAACCAATAAAACTGGTAATCTGCCACCAAAAACCCATCTGGAGATAGTTAACCGCACCGACGGGGTACGTTGTCGGGTGAAATAATTTGCCTGTCCCAGTCGTCAAAAAGAAGACAGTGTAAATCATTATCTGGAGTGGGGTTCACAACTTGTGAGAATAAGCTGATGCGATCGTGGATCAATACGTGTAGGTTACCGTTTTTCTCAGACAGATTAGCTGAATACACTTCAGCTCGTTGACCCGAGTAATCGGCAGAAGGGCATTGTCATTGCCGAGCACTTTCGGTACTGCGCAATAGGGACAAGTTAAGTGGATGAAGAGTACGGTGAAAGTGAACTTTGAACGTTGTACTACATAGCGTTTGTTTAACTCGTCCAGAAATTGAGGACGACACAATTCGTTGATTCGCATTATTTGATGAAAATCTGAGCATGATACACACTATCTGATTAATAGTTTCTCACCAACAGGCAGAGTTTGCCTTTGAAGCACCGCGAAAACGCAAACTACCGACGTCCACCAATAAGAATTCGATTGAAATTAATTGTAATAAGTTGTGCAGAATTCGGATTGGACAGTCTCGATTTATTTAGCCATCCCCAAGGATGAGTCTAATTCAAGTGCACTTCACAAGGAGTGGTTTCATTTGTTTGTTTTGTGTTTGAGTATGTTGACTGGACTGGTGGTCTGGGGTAAGAAAAAACATATCGATCATTTTAAATTCGTATGTTCACAACTGAAGTGGTTAGCGCGTAATAACAAAATGAATAACGATCAAATGTAATGTTAAATCTTATCACATTTTTCTAGAAAATGTTTAACTGGAGTGTATAAAAAATATACGACTCATATGAAGCAATTCGTCTGTTTTTTGTTTCCGACGGGAACATTCAATAAATTCGAAAAAATCATTAATGTTATTTAATGTTTTGATTTTTTTTAAAGACAACAACACGAAAAGCTCTAATGTTTGAGCTGGAGAGCTACTCAGCGCATCAAATGTTTGCTTTGGGACAATTGAGAACAAATGATGGTCTTTTTCAAAACACAGCGCTTGGCTACGGTCCGTCGAGTGTTTCCGTCTATTTAATCATTAAAAAATTGAAAAAAATGACTAATAAGGTGACTGGAAATACATGAGCATATTTATGCCGCATGACTGCTCTGAATTTGATTATTGTCATTGTCGGTCATGTTCACCTCCAGTGCGTGGGAAAAATGGGCAACGATGAATTTGTTGAAACAATGTGAAAGTGTTTGTGAAGAATTCCGAAGGAAACGCAAAATCCACTGAAAAATACCAAAATGTGCCACTATTTACGGTTCAATCAAATGTTTGTGCTTTACATCGGTGTCATTCCGGCTGGCTGCACTTCAGATCCTAAGGTGAAACGACTGATGACAATCGAAACCCGAAACACCATCGAGGCAGTCAAACGTACCGACGTAAAGCAATTAGGCCGCGTCAAATACCTGTGGAATGAAATGGACTACATGACACTCAATTTTGCACCTGCACTTCGTATTCGATCGATCAATAACGCAATGATCAAGTCCCCATTAATTTGTATTGCGTCTTGTTGCATGATATTCGTGGGTTCATAAAAACGCAAGTTCCGTCGAAAACATAAATGAAATTCAGCCTAGTCAATTTGGAAACAGATCAGACACATGAGACATGTTCATTTATGCGAAGCAGAACAGATTCATCTCATCACTTCACATTCCATAAGCGCAATCAAATGGACTGGATGAAACATGACAACTAATAGACAGTCTTCTTGGAGGTGAGTGACAAATATTCGTCTCACGGTAACCCGCAGAAGATAAATTGAGTGCCACAAAACCGACTGAACGGGAAGAATGATGGACGAAAGAAGCGATGATAGATTGCTGGGCGCCAAAATACCTCACTCTCCGAACAAGGAAATGCGATGAACATAGTCTGCGGTGCAACGGAATAGGTGGTTGAGCTAGTGTAAACTGATTATTAGAGTCACGAGAACTGCTTGAAAGAAACGATTTCGAAATGCAGCACATATTTGGTGTCCTATTTATTGATCTGTGGATTGATTAGGACCGGTTGATATGGACGTAGAGCCGAAGTATTGGAATGTATAAGACTTGAGGCCGTAATATGAAGGCAGTTCTGAATGTGATGCAAGCTTTTCGAGGAAGACTGCATGCAATATTCATTGGAAGCACACTGAGATTACGAAATCGTAAGCCTTTTCATACGGAAGCTGTCGGCGGAAGAAATCATGGGCACAGACAACTTCAACCTGTTACTTTTACTGCCACTTTAAACAATTTAATTATCTCCAGTTGCAGTTAATTAGCAAATCAGTTCGCAAAATGAAACTGGTATTCATCGAACGGTCTTGCTGGAGGTACAATATATCCGCATTTTCCAAACTGGCCACATGACGAAATTTAGATGGGCCTCAGGTGAAGTCACGATATAGAGTCGAACGAATGAGTTCAATGAATGTTTTCAGTTGCTAATCAAGACTGGCATCATAGGGAACGTTAAGGTCGATTGCTTCAGCCATTTGGTGTTACAATCATATGTGAGATGATTCTGTCTGGGCAGAATCGTGAGCAATCTCAAAATCATTCCAATCCATTTTTTGACGATTAAAAGGCCACATGTCTTGCGTTGTTGTGCTCCCCTTATTGACAGCTCGAGCCACTAAAATTGCTAATCACGGAACTAGTTTAACAGGAATCAATTTGGATTGGTTGCTTATTTGCTTGACAATCTATTAATGGGACACTCTTAAGACGAAAGCCTATGAGGACAGAGAAAACAGAGAACCGTTCCAGCTGGTTGCACCTGGGTTGCTCCAGGAAAGAAACGCACGGGTTTAATCCCATACGAGAGCTGTTCAAATATGAAAGCGGATACCATTCTGCTTTAGCAAACGCTAGGCTTTATAATGCCAACACATCTCTCGTTAGAAGGCGACGTAATGTTCAAAATATGGCGTGTCTGATAGTGGGATTTCAAGCGAATGCTTGAACCCGGCAAAGATTTTTGAACAGTAAACACATGATCGATTATTGTGCAGGCACGCCACAGGTTGTGATGAACCTTGCTCAAACAATTCAGCTGAAAACTTCAATAGAATAAGGGGCACGATGTGCGGTAATGTGGATTTTACTGACTGATATGACAACAACTAGAATAAAAGTTTGCAAAAAAATTATTTCACGGTTTAAACATTTTTTTGTCATTCAGCACGCTCTCATTTTCACGATAACTCGATAAGGCCAATCGTTAAATCAATAGCAAATTATGATTCAGAACCATGGTTTCGTATATCCAAAAAGACAGATTCAAATGGTCTGGCTTTTGTAAATGTTGGTTCATCACGAACTTGCTTCCTGTTGCTCAAGACATAAAGTTGATGGGAAAACAGCAAGTGGTGTTGGTTTTGGAATGCGCAAGTCTTCACCGGCGGGCTGGTTAATTTTGCTGAATTCACTTTTAGGCTAAAACATGCGGTGCCCTTGGGATTTGTCTGTATTGCCCTACCATATTCTGCTCTGAATTGTCCCTTTCATTTGATCTCAAATCAACAGAATCGATCGATGTGATGTGATTGCAATGTGGAGATGAGGATGTGTCCGTTCGTGTGTGGTAAAAACAGAAAGGTGCAAGCTTACAAATTAGAAGACACGTTTTTTCGGTTTCACAAATGGCTAGTGGGCGTAATTTTCTTGACTAGACTGGCTGACCTATTCGATATTCAGACAAGAATATTAAAACCTTGTGATGTTAAAGTCGAACGATTTGAACCGGATTGATTGCACGGAGAAAAGTTGGCTTGTGAACAACGAGAACACCTTCTGGCAAGCATTTCTTGATTTTACTTTGCTGATCAAGTGTTACTTAATTTACTTTTGGCGTCGATTAAATCCAGCGTTGCCTTCACGGACAGCCGTCGCATAGTTCACTAAACATTTGCACACACTGATCAGATCGTCTTATCGATTTCCTGCAACTTGCATTGCACAAGTGGTCCCGACTACTCAGGGAGATGCAAATCTGCGCCCATGTGCCACTCGTTGTGCCTGGTGGTCTGTTTGTGTGAATCGAAGAGTAATCGGAAATTCGAGCTGAATTACATCCCTAACGCCTCACCTTTGCCCCAGCACACTGCCCTATCACAAGATATTCACCACTGCGAAAATTTCCGAGTTTAACTGATCCCGTGGGATTTACTAACGAATCAGACAATGCCCGTCAGTTAAATTTCCTGATCACGAATTGCAAAGCAGTTTGGATTGGCAGCGTTGGAATGTGCCGGGCACATCCAAATGCGAAAGTTCTATCCTCTGGATTGGAGTAGCACTGTTTGTGCAAAAGGTCTGTCCGTGATGGATCACATGGAAATGAAAGGAAAAATCGCAAGTGTATGAATTATTGCTCTCTGTTATATGAACCGGTTATTTGATGGCGTCCATTTAATGCGCACAAAATCAGCACCATGACAACTTGTGCACACTCGCGGGGAAATCAACATTCAGCAGCAGCATGGAATAGCAATTTGGATACGAGATGTCTCTCAAATCACATCAATGAAAGACGCGATCAGAATTCGAGAATAGCAGAGTACGATCAATGTTCGGTTTTGACCAATCAAGTAACCAGGACAGATGCAAACATCATTTCTATTACCGTTTCTAGTTACGAATCGGTTGATTGCCGTTTTTTGATATTCAAATTGACCGTGTTGAGTTGAAGCAATCATGGATACCGTTCGATCGGTGAAACGAACGCCAAGTCCTGTTATTAGTTGTCCTTGCGTGACGGCACCTGGTAAGCTTTTCAGACCATTTCAGCTGACTACACGAGTCTTTCCACAACGGCCTATTGCATGTCGATTAATGTGACCGGGGCAATAGCGGACGCCCAATAAGCAGTACCTACTTTCATAGAAGAAAGCAATGCTTGCAGAGACTTATTTGCACTACGTTTGCTTCATTTTTGTTTGTCGAGATGCGGTTCACAGTGCCCGCTCGGGGAGTATTCGAAAGAGGACAAAGATACGCACAAAATTTGTCAATTGACGAAAAATCGTACGCAAAGCCCGATTGGCTGCCGTTCATTTAGTTCGTTATTTTGTCGTACGAGATGAGAGCATTGGAAGAACAAAAGTTAAAACTGGTAAATTTCTCCGAATACATCGTACCCGACTGAACGTACCGTTGAAATATATTATGCTTCATGTATTTCGCGAGTCCCGGTTTCACGTTCTCAGTTTTTGTTTATCGCAACTGTAAGCTAGTTTTCTGACAGTCAGGACAAAACACCTGGTGTCTTGTTGGGCTGTATCTAAACGGTAGCTAAGGAGGCACAGATGTGTGTGAAGAATAACGGCCCCATTGTGTGTATCAAAATTCGTCCTTTAATGAGAATCTCGGTGTTATCAGACCCCAGTTTGTATGAACAACAGTCGCAACTAGTTAATATCGGATGAAAACAAACGTGGCCTTGCGATGAACATGTCAGTGAATTAGTTACCCTGTTTCGTTCAATGGGTTGCTCAGTTTTGCTGAATTCAAAGTTAATTGGATGAATTCATTTTGGCGGTCAGTTTACTTTCGTGACAACACTGTGCGAAAATGGTATAAGTGTGGGTACCAGATTTAATTTTGTAAACATTATTTTCACGCAAAGTTTGCTGAATATTTCGAGACGAACAAAACCAATTTTAGTAGTAAGAGATTGAATGTTTACATGAAATAATTCACCATGTGATATCATCGCTCAACTCACTATAAAGAAACCATGGAAGCACTGTACAGCTGTTTCATCCTTGTTAGGAATGATGAGCAGTGCATATGGACCGCGCCCGAACTGGTACGCGAACCCGAACAAGGACGAACGATTCTGAGTCAAACGCCTTAGCCATTACGCTACCGGAAAGGCAGGCTCTGAACGGTTTGTTGAGCTTCACCACATGATGTTGCACCTATCCGTCACTGATTTGCAACGGTTACTGTCCGTTAGCTCACAGCGATCGACCCCTACTGATAGATGACTTCTCTGCAGGTAGCCTAAGTACAACGAAGGCTTTGGATATGACCTACAGGGCTTGATTACTTGATAAATTTTAGTAGTAGGTGATTGAATGCTTACATGAAATAATGGCTAAGGCGTTCGACTCGGAATCGTTCTTTCCGGGTTCGCGTCCCAGTTCGGGCGCGGTGGATATGCACTGCTGATGATTCCTAACAAAGATGAAACAGCTGTACAGTGCTTCCATGGTTTTTTTATGGTGAGTTGAGCGATGATATCACATGGTGAATTATTTCATGTAAAACCAATTTTCTTCGGTACTTGAGCAAATGTTGAGGACAGAAAGTCTATAAGAAGGGAAAACGGAACACATGATGTCTCCGGTATTCTTAGAATAATTCTCTTATTGTCATTGCTTCCAATACATCCAAAGGTATATTAAATAAAAAAAATATTTTGCTGTATAACATCACAAAACATGAGATAGGCCGTTTGCTAGCTAATATCAACCCCATACTGAACATGCAAGGTAAATTCGGTTGAGTAGATTTGTGTGCAGATGTTCACTTGTGACTGTTTACGTTTGACTGTCAGCTGTCCTTCCTGACGAAGCCATGGATTCTCAGAGTCCAGGGAAAGTTGGTATGCAAGCCTCTGTCACCGAAAATATAAACGAAATCTTCTCTTTTCCTGTCGATCAATGTTTCAATAAATACGCATAAGTGCATCAGTAGATAGTAACCTAATTTCTACAATCTGGCCAGTGAAGAAAACACCTTCAGACCAACAAGCCATAGACCTCGTCGAAGTACGTCTTTAATTTCACACTATTATATCGCGTTTCGCCTCTCTTCCAGTACAAATGTTTCTTGGGGAAAACTGACGGCTTGGTGTCTATGGAACCCCAGAGATCATGCCAGTTTTAAGTTTGCCGTGCTGTCTGTAATCGTTCCCCGTCTTTTTTAATGCCTTTCGAGGAGCGCTAAACAACAATGTACCGGCTGGTTCAAAATTCAGCTGCTCGATGAAAACCCTCGCATAGGCTAAGCTTGCATCCGTTTTGGTGAATTTGATATTTGTAAGTAGTGGAAAGGTGCTAGGGACATTCCGATTCACAGTAAGTTCATTCGGCCGGGCATAGCAGTCAACACCTGCGTTTGTGCATTGATTTATCAAATGGAAACTTTCGGCTGCGACAAAGCGCTCGTAGCATTCAGAATAAGCTGAGTGTCGTGCACAACGCGAGGAGAATGCATATTTGCTGTTCATAATCTGCCGGCCAATAGCAATTTGCATCCTGACTGAATAGTATTACTGTGGAATAAAACTGTTTGCCTTCGAATCGATTTTTACAAATCAACGAGGAGATTTGTAAACACGAAAACCTCTGGAGAGTAAAAATAGTAACATACCTGCAACGCACGCAACCATACATACTTAGACGTCGAAACTCAGAATGTTACTCGGTAGGTACGTTAGGATTCTCGTTTCCTCAATCATTGAGGTACTTTCTTCAAACATGTCCCGTAAGGTAAACTATATCAGGCATTATTTTAGGCTCTAAAAGAGATGTTTCCTAATTTTACCCAGTGATTTGCAATCCCGTATTCGGCAAAAATCAAACAACTGTGTTTATTGAGGTGTTATGATTACTCTAAATGTTTTCTATCACTTCCAGCCTGATTTTTGTGTGTAACCATTATTCTGACTTCAACTTCTCTCTTTCACCGTTTCTGTGACTAAACTAAATTTTGTTTTAGTGTTACCAGAAGCTAGCGGATCGTCTTTCCTGTTCATCAAGAAGCCGAACATATTACGTATCCGTTGATTTATTATTCCTCGACTGTTCAACCCTTAGAATGAGAGCAGATCTAAATTCCTCGTTCCTTTCCTCAACATCTTCTAACGGTTACGTGCACCGTAGTTCCTGTTTTTCACTTTGGCTCTTACATTCCCGTCTGCGACCGTGGGCTTATCCGGGGCAATTGGTACAATTCTTGGTTTCTCACATTTGTTTAACGCTCCATCTAAGAAACATCATAAGGCATTCGGTTTGATAAAGACACGTTGTCTACCACTATTTTTGCTACGTATTGTGACACTGTGCTCTTTCAAATAAAGAACAACAAACACCCTGTTATTTATCGGTTCATACAGTCTTGTGCAAATTAACCGGCAGTAGCTGATTCGGCAAGACTCGGTAGAATATAGCAACTACCAACGAAACAGAAGCCGTGTGCTTGCAGGAATGGAGCCCCTATCTCCGCGACGCGCGACACCTCAAAGCACATTTTGTGCGCATACACGCTGGCCTAAGCTTTAACGTTACGATGTTTCGCTCCGTTGAATTCACGTATCTACTGTCACTGTCTAGGTAATTTCGAGATCCCCTAGGCGCTTATCTGGTTTCTGCCGTATAATAAAACTTGTATTCACTAAGATCGGTTTCACAATACAGTAAAAGCTGCTGAAAATTTATACTGCAAAATCCGTTCATTCATCACATCTGTTTCTCGACATCCAGCCGACGATGGCCAAGCGGATGAGGTCTTGGCGTTTGGACGTGAAGATCTCGCTTTCGAATCCTCCCACCTCCAGCCAACTTCCCCACTTGGTGGCTCTATGCTGGCAGCGCCCCCCTTCCTGAAAAATGATGTTCATTGTTGTTTCATTAATAATGGAATTAAAAGATTAATGATAAAAGTCCATGTGTTCAATTCTGCCACATCGAAATTTCATCCTTCCATCTTATCCACCTACGGAATATCGTATTGTTTCAACGGCCATTATCCAGTGAGCGTCATGAACAACTACGAACACGTCAAATCACAAACGAGGGAGTAGTTTAGTTAGAAACTCATTCCGTTCGCGGGTTTCACACTCTAATCGCATTGTTTCCGCAAGTTAAGATCCTGAACTGTGTACCCGCTCCCGTGGGAGCGCTCAGAGCATATGGAACGTAAAACGAAAAGCACGTGAGAAGGTAATTTGAAAACAAAAACTAATGCTCCTTTCGGTGTTATGCACGGAAATAGGCGTTTATCAGAATGCAACTATGTTTTCGGCAAAGTAATTAATGAATCGCTAGTTCAGATGCCACAGATCACGTTCCACAACATGGTTTCTGTCTAAGTCTATTATAAACTGTCCTGCACAAAACCGCCCACTATATGCGAAATATCAACGCTCCACTGCTATCAATAATGATGTTGGATTTTTGTTAATGGTACGCACACAAGTTTCATTTACCTGAATAGAATTTGTAGTCATTATAAAGTCCGAAGACCTGACAGGGTTCGATTTTCAACGAATTAAGAACCGCGGAGATATGCCAAAGGCACTCTGAGAATAGGCACACAAGTGTGGTCCACCGACAGTATTGGTTTGATTACTCGAGCAATCGATATACTCCTTGGTAGATAAAATTTCTCAATCGTTCTCTATTTGACTACCGGATGTTATTATTTGATTCGTTTATAAACTATTGCCCAGTAGATGCTATCCATCCGCGCAAGAATAGGAACCGCTTTCCGCAGGCGAAATCCTCCACGAAAGTTAGAAAGGTTTGTCCATGAGAGGAAAGAATGAATGGACGTTGAATACATGTGCACATCCAATCGTCAAAGTTTGGCCAAAGGAAGGTCACTGTACTAAGATGCCCACGATAGTCTCGAGAATGAGTAGGACGGTGTAAAGGTGGTCTGTAGTTTGCGATACATGTTTAGTTAATTACAGTCATTATTGCCTTGGTGTGCTTGAGCGCAACCTTCGGCGGACCTCGGCCGTTTAGAAATGCATCGTGACAGACAGCTCACTCTGAACTTTTCATCGGATATATCAATGGTGCACAGCAAAACTTTATTTTTTTTTCAAAGTTGACTTGGTTGTTCCATCATTTCTATATCTAACTGTCTTTTTTAAAAGCGTTAGACGATTGCCTAAATATAACTTTCGGTCATTCCATTGTTCGTCACACATGCACAACCCAATTGTACATATTACAAAGGTAAACCCTAGTGACGTTTAGTTGGTGAAATATCTATTGATTTCCGGCCGCTGAACTGTGTAATCCTGGAACCGATCAAGTAATTGATAAGACTAATTACCAGTCACAGGTGCGGAGTGGTTTCCATTCAACTTGAGAGCTGTAACCAATTCGCTGATATTTACGGTTTCACTTCCCCTTCGGATTTTTTCCACCGTGGGTATCATTGCCAGCTTACTACACTTTTGGACTGGTGAACGATTTACGCTCAGGCCAGATATGAGTCTGGTTAGATTGGAATATGCCCGGATGACAATCCGTACATTACCCGGGAACGGAAAGGCGTTTGTCTGGCAAACAGAAGGATTCACGAAACGAGAGTGAAAATGGTAGCATACATAACGCGCATTTACCCGGAGCAATTGACAGTTGACATAACAGGCAGTTTGCTCACCTACGCACTGTTAATGTAAACGCAACAGCAAAATGTGAACTGAATGAGTAGGACTCCGAAATGCGGACAACATTCATTCTATAAATTATCAAAGCCATCTCTAAATCTTTTGTTTGCACAGTAAACTGATTTGAAAACACGCCGAGTTTGCAACACAGCGACTGGATTGACAAGCATAGCTCAATCTTACGCGAATATTAGAATAATCCTTCATGACATTACATTATTCCAGTTGATATACTGATCTTAAGCAAGTGCAGTCGCGATGACCAAAACGCTATAATTTGATTGCTATTATTTCTACTCTTAGGCAAGAGATTAGATGGTAGTACAAGGATCCCATTGGTTCTTCATGGGTTCCAAATAGTTCCGGCGGACGCAGATAAACCAACGTTTTAACCAATTATTTGCTATATGTGAATACATCAGCAATCACTTTTGGCCATCGGTAATCCACATTAAACATTAAACGTTTTCTTTTTCTTTTTGTCTATGCGATACTTCGGAAATCGATTTTCCAGGCTAATTCAATTTTCTTTATTTTACCTTTATCTTCTTTAATAAAAAGTTAAATGAAAACCTTAAACTTGGTTCTACAGCTGACAGCGTGAATGAAACAAGATAAACAATCAGTTGAATACTATTGATTCTCAGAAACACGATGCTTTACGATTTTTCCAAATGATAATCGTCATTGCATTGACGTTTACATCGATGAGAAGAGGATTCATAAGTGACATTTGTAAGATATTACCTAGTTGCAGAATGCAAGTACTTGGGGGTTCAGTTGAAATTCCATTACAAACGAGTGTGAACGCTATTTGAGCAAGTACATTAGTTACAGTAGTTTTCTTCGAAACGACGCCATGTCTGATAACAGGGGAAAACTAAATGACAATACATTACGTCAAGTCTTCTACTCCTTACGGATTAGTTGGTTATTCGGTTTTAACAAGATGGATATCTGATCCGATTATGTTTGCCGTATATTAGTTCTCGTAGCAAGCTAAACCCGAGCGGGGTCCGTTAATCGGCGATTTGCTGTCCGTGTGCAGAATCGAGTCGGACTGGACGCTTTTCCTATGTATGCCTCATTCAAATTGACTCGTTCACAGCCAGAAGTGATCTGTCCAAATGCAATCCAATCCAATTCAATAGACGCGAAATACGAACTTGTTATCGGCTATCGAAATCCAGACTGTCGAACTCGCAGCTCGTGCCCAGTCAATTTAATACAGAGAAATCAGGAATCTTGTGCGTGACTTTACCTTCGTGAGCAACTGGCAGCCGTAGCCTGGGTTGAAGGTAGCTTTTGCCAAGAACTGTTGGCCTTAGCTGGGGACTCGTTCAGTTCTAGCTCTTGCCCCTACTAAAGTATTGTTCTTGACTGGCGACTATATGAGCATCGACACAAAAAAGAACCAACGTGGGGAGTCTGGGAAGCTAGAAGCAAGCAAGCAATTCACTTTCAAGCTAAAAACAGATTTACGACAAAGTATTTACTTGCAGAATTAAAGAGGCAAGCATTTTGCGCGATGCCCACAGTTAGGTTTTTGGAATCCTTGAGCAATCCTCGATTTTTATCCCACCGCGTATGCTCGGAGTATTACACAGAAGTCGCGGATGAAAAGATTTGAAACTGCCTTATTATTCTTTGACACGTAATATAAGACCCGGATACCGTGAGGTGCGCATCAATAGCCACAGCCGAATTCCCGGTTCCAATAAAATGGTCAAATTGGTTTGAAGTCAACAAATCATGTGAATATAATAATTGCTAAACGAGCAGACGAAAACTAAAGAGGCTAATGGTGGTTATGGAAGAGTTATTACTGGGTGCTTGATTTGGTTCATCTTTACGAAGTCATGAGTGATCCCTTGGTGAGCCATCCAAAAATGAATAACTGTAAATGGCCACCTCACATTTTGCTACGCCTTGCCCCAAGGACGCCGTTACGCAATCGAATGCCCCTCGGAGTTTCACATAGCCAACGCCGCTTTGGACGAAATTCCAAAGACGTTTCCTGACCATTCACGGACTCGTTTTCAACTTATCAGACAAAACCACGAATTTACCGTTTCCTTACATTGTAATATACAACATCCATTTTGGACAGACCAGGCCATGGAAGTAAAATTGATTTTACTCAATTACACATTTTATCCACGGGGTTTATTAGAGGTTTGGCGTTTGAAACGAAATTTTGTCCACCAAACAACTGTCTTCGTGAAATATGCTCAGTCAACACATTCACTTACCTTCTACAAAATCAACAACAAAAAAATGAAAACGAAATTTGTTTTTCACAAGCGATTTTAATGTTTCAACTGAAGAAAATACGATCACATTGTACACGTGACTGCGTCTTGCATAGATCAAACTGTCAGGTTGTTCAAACCGCCAACGCGCGAAAAAATGTTGCGTGAGCAGTAGAAAACTTTTCCAACGAGGTTGAGGTGAAAGAGGAAGCAAAAATAAAATTTTAACAAATATGTCCAGGGAAAGCCGGTTAATCATGTTTATTTAGGTATGTGCTAAGCACATTGTCGATGACGGTGGGCTACTTGCGCTTTTGATACACAAGTACACTTAAGAAGATCAAAGTCTGGTTATTTTCGGCACTTATTGATTAATGCCTTCGAAGTAAACCAAAAGGTATTGACTGCGAATCAGTGGGCACTACTTTGCAGTTAGATGGATGGCGTCCCCCTTGTTTCAATTAAACGTATGAATTTGTAGCTCAGCTCGGCCTGATAACGGCCTACTTACTTGACTAGTCACATCTGATGACGTCATCACAATGACGTAATGCCAAAATTGTAAACACTGTCACTTTCTTCCCCGGTAATATTTGTTCCGTTCAGGACAGAACTACACAGATCCCGTAAATAGTTGAACTTGTCTAAATCCAATGACTAAAAACCATTTCGCAGCTGATTCCAATTATTCTGTGTGACCGATGGTAATTTGCTTGATTTCATGCCCTTCGGGCATTACTCTTCACAGACGGACCGAATATTTTTTGGTCATTCTCACATTCGGGAACAAAGCAAACTTGTGTAAATCGATCGGCTCCCTGCAGGAAACAAGATGACACAGTGGCAACACACACGCACGCCTTCCGGGTGAAAGGTTTTGCCACACTTCCTGGGCACAGAATTTGACGGGAATTGGATGAATTTTAATAGGTGCTTCGCAAGTTAAAGATTGATCAGAACGTGAGCTCTGTTTGCTTGAGTGATGTGGTCTTAATCGTGGTAAAAACAAACAAACAAATTGAACCTTGTCCCTGCTCAAGCCGGAAACAGGAGACAATTCACGTTCCCACTTGGTGATCGATAAATGTAAAGAAAGGATCAAATGGAAGTCGAGTGTTAAATGAAAGGATCAAATAAGAATGGAAAGAAGGCACGTTAAGTGTGGCCGGATCAAGATAGCTATGAATAATTTATCTCGTTAGGTGTTTTTTATGTCAGCACTTCAAAAACCAAGCTTCGTCACGACCGATTAGAATAGCCCCGCCCTCAGTATCCTGGAGAAAAGAATGAAAGGGAGTGACGAAAACCAATGAATTTGAAAATATTAACAAGATAAAATAGAACAAGTGACATTAGATGAGTCGACCAAGTATAAATTCGCAATACGTTTTGACTTTCATTTGTATCAGCTGCGTTAAATATTCAGATTAATAAGAACCAAGCGGTAAGCATTCCTTTCAGTTGGGAATTTCGGATTGCGTGATTTGTTGTACTGGAAGTTAAGAGAAACCAAGTGAGACGTGCAATGTGTCCACAAGGCAAAATCGTGTTTAGACCATTAAGGCGTCACACAATTTATTGAACGTGAACCACATAGATCGATACAGCACGCATTCCCTCTCCTAATTTGTGATACGAACTAAGAAGTTGTCTCGGTGGAGCTCGCATAACTGTGTTGCCTTGTGGTCGTTTACGGAAGCGGTTTATCAAACCTTCCTTGCTAACTGAGCTGGCAACGGTCTAGTCCCTCATTGTCCAATACAGATATTAGTGATTCCGTCCGATTCATTCCCAATCTCGGTGGAATGGAAAAAAATCGTGTTTGTCCTAAGGTTTAGGTTGTTGGTTTGCACGAAGTTGTGATTCTGCAACGTACCGTCAACTGTGGATATCTGCCACCGTGTTACGCTCGTGCAGAGAATAACTTCCACAAGTAGTCTAAAGCATTAGTCTGATCGCAAACGAACTTTCTAGCTGACAGTTGTTGTTTGATTGTATATGAAAAAGGTAATTCCGAGCCTAACTTATCAATATGGCCATCAGGAAAGAGTTAAATTTTCTAGCGATGTGGACAGACTGGAGCAAAGTATTTTCTTGATCCCGAACGAATGATCCCTGTTTTTTAGTTTGGGAATCTTGAGTCGACATCTAGTAACATAAATCATTGTCCGAATGTGCAGTGATTGATTCAGTTGACAAGTTTCTTTTCCAGAGCAATGCGATTGGTAACCAGTTTGTAAATATTAGGACAAAATGATGTAAGGTGTGTATCGAAAAACCGATGCGCCAAGTATTGGTTTTTAATTGTGAATGATATAATGTCGATAACACAGCGTTGTTGGCAGATGCTATGTGCTAACGTTTCGACTACCGTGGATAGTCTTTCTCAAAGCAAATTCTACAACCAAATGCTTGCAACCAAATGATTGTAAAACTTGCCTTGAGAAAGACTACCCACGGTAGTCGAAACGTTGACAGATTCCGTCTACCAACAACGTTGTGTTATTAACATTACGTTATTCACAAATAAATCGTTGTCGTTCTTCAATGCCGTGGTCAATAGGCAAACTTAAAATTTCCAAACACAGAACACTGGCCTGGTCTTCGTAAGTGATGCGAAATGAGTAAAAGTGCGCATTTATTCCGGGATTTTGTTAACACGACCATAGTGATGATCAGGAGGAGACAGACGAAATTCGAAAAATGGGTACAAATAAACGGACTAGTCTGCACAGCACAACATTTATTCACTTGGACGGTTGGCCACGATGAAATACCACGTCCGCTTTGGATGATGCACTTGAAGTTCCAAGAACAATGGTAAAATGAGTCTATGGAAGCATTGTCATGTGATACGAATGAGAATCATGCAAGTCCTGGTGACATTTTGGCGAAACTGGACGATGATCACGGGAAGCAGGAAAAACGAGAGAATATTTTGTAAGTAACCATGGTGAATAACAATACTGGTTAAACATTCTTTTACCCAGCAATACGTCATACGTGCTACTTCAGAAGTGAACGTTTTCCTCAAAGAAGCAATGTTCCACCCAGATCGAACTTCATGATTAAGTCATCCACTGCAATGAAGACTGGAACAAATTTATTCGCTAAATCAACCCCCCTCCAACGTCTGCTCAACTGCTTGTTTTGTACAAGCGAAAATCAACTGTCCGGATGAATTTGTCCGATTTAGCCACGATTGGTGAACCAGCCGTGCTGGCTACGCACTCGTGTATCTTGTTTGTTTTATGCAATGGGCGAAAAGACAACAGTTTTGTCCCGGTCATCTTCGTCTCTATTTTTTTATGCCAGAACGGTCTGGCTGCTCAAGTCACTCGTGGATCTTTAAAAAACCTAAATAACAACCCTCATGGTCGACCGAATGCTCCTTTGCTGACATGATCTTTGATTTCTAGAATATACGAGGCAATTAAAGAAAGGGCAGAATTTTCAAAGCCTTTTTAATGACTTCGCAACATAAAATTGTGTACTATTCGCTTAAAACGTAGACTCACGTGAATTATCGCAGATTCAAAACTCAGCCACGCTCCTCACCGATGCCCTAACCCAAATGTGTTACTGCTGAGTCGAAACTGGAAGCTGACTTCTGCCCCCTAAGACAACTACAATTGTAAAACAGCTGTTTACATTAGACGACTGACTCTAAAGTCCAATCTGCGATACCGTTGAACGTATATCAGATGGCGTTAGAACATACACTGTGCAGTAAAAATAAACGAGTCAAATACGCATTTCCTTGTGGAGCCATTATATTACCTGAAAGGACCCGGTGTATATCTAATCCGTCGTAAATGACAATCTGCTCGAGGATGTCTATATTTCAACTAACTGTTGACCGATATCTTATTCCGTGACGATCGTGTGAGGAAGATTTGCATGCAATTCGAATGTGAACTGCGGTAGTCGTCTTTTCGTTATCCTTGTTCGTCAGATTTAAAGGGATACCGCATTTTAACTAATGCCCAGTCAGCAGATTTACAGCGACCTGTGTGTGAATTTAAACAGGTACTGGAAGACGGAGAATCACCGGCATTGTAAGAAACGAGGTAAATAAATGTGCTGTTTTTCCGTGCGGCAGATCCGTGCACGTAGTCCTATGCGGTAAAAGTGGGGATTTAAACGAGGTAAGACCCATCAGAATGTCGTACACATGTTCCGTCTAGTCTATCCTTGAATCTTAGTTTGTCATACACTATGTACATTTAGCATTCGCTCCCAGATGTGACCGGATTTTGATAAAGATGTGAACGGTGACATTTGTGACGAAATTCGCCGGCCCTAAACCCCCGAGGATTAATTCACGGGAACCGCTTTTGTGTACTTTGTGCATCCGAAATTCGGTGCTAGTATCCTCGTCCGTAATGATGATTTCACAAATTTTAAGTGACAGGAAAAGCGGCTTCCTTTTTTTCGTCTTTTCCGCGTATACCTTCATGTGCTAAACTACTTCCCAGTCACAAGGTCGGTTTCCATAGTCCCCGGCTGTTTTGTCCGGTGGCACCGTGAGACACGGTCATTTTTCGTGACACAAACCAATCACGATGACATTCACGTGTACAATTAATGAGGTTCCTCTTCCAATCAGAAACTTTTCTATTGCATTCCAGCCGAGTGATCGTGCCCTTCCAATATATCTCTTTGTATATGGGATCATTAGTTAAGTTCATTTCTATTCCCTCAGACTGGACACGTGACAAGTGTGACTTTGTTGTCCATATTCGAATTCCCATCAAACGGGGTGGTGCAGCCAATTATATCGATGGAATTTTGCTAATTTTCTTCAAAACCTACTATTGGGAATTTGACCAACATCAAATTTGTCTGTCGGAATTTCGCTCCCAAATCACCAAGAGTCTATAGTTCTTGAACATATCCATGGATTCACGGGAGTCTGGTATTTTGCGGAAATCATATTTAGAATCAAGGAAATTCTGTAGACTAAGAGTGTGTCATTGTAACATGTCGTTTTTGTCATTGCCCGTCCAAACTGTACCAGTTTGAAGCATTTCCCACTAAACCTTCGAACGCCATCATGTGCACAAATGGATAGGCATCAGATGATATCACAGACGCGTGCAAAACGGTCGGAGAATTAAAATTCACCAGTGAAATGTCGACAAACGCATACATGTACAATGCTTTGGTTTGGCATCCTAACTGCATTTGCATGAAAACCAGACTCGAGAAAGCCTGGCCGTTATAAGGAAAACGCGAACAGAAATTGCCTGTCTTTCTACCGTTTCACGTTGTTGAGCAATACGAGTTCGCCTCGAACACATCAAAGGATAACGGTTATTTGATGCTCGCCCAACCGAACTCCGTTACCATAGTGTACATTCTCCCGTATTAATTACCGCGCATTTTGGGTCGCATTAGTGTTAACAACTGCTGGTTGTTTTTCGGTTAGACACCGCGCTAACGAGATTATTCGCAACTGGGATTTTATGCCATTCGTTTGATCTCTAACTTTGTGTCGTTCTTGCAAAGCTTTGCTCATCGACCTTGAAAACCGATTGCCGGCGATCTTTCTAATTTGGCCCGTTTCATCCGTATGCGACGCCAAAATTTCGGTACCTCCACCCTTTGGTCGTATTAGCGTGCGCATTTTTTCAGTCCGATATTTTGGAAATGCTAAATTTGTCCGACCATTTGCACAGGTATTTTTAATTGATCTCTTGAATACAAATTAGATGGACAACGGAAACTAAACGGATCGCTTGCGAATGTTCAAACCATGAGACTAATGGTAGTGATTGCAAAAACATCCCGGTCCCACATTCTTTTAGAATGCGGTGAATGCTTAGCAACTCACTTTGATGGCCTTTTTTGTTTGAAGTTTGTACCTTACATCCGAAATGTGGACACCATCAATGTCCATCAGTCCAGTAGAAACGTTGCAGTTCCATGGCAATAGCTGTGTACATTTCAGAATCATTTGCTAACTCTATTTTCAAACGATTAGGTGGACAGGAAATAGGGTGTAAATGAAAATAGATCTAATAGGTCTATTTATGATCGCGACCTATCGCGCGAATATAGCCCTCTGGATAATTTGACAGAAACCTGGCCACTTAATTTCCCACGTCCGTTGTTCTGTTCATGTTTCGTTCGGTACAATCAACTTGGGGTTGATGCACACATGCTGAACCGTCATCTGGGATTTAAGTTATACCCTTCTCACGTTGTCAAAACCTGTAGAGTGGACCATCTTTGGAAGCGAATAAAAAAACAGCCCGAATAGCCACTTCGCGGAAGAAGGTTTTCAAGCCTTAGGCTAAAACTAATCACGCGGTCGATAGAATTTGTTCCCCAGTATAACCCGACAAATAATTGTACATTAGGAATAAATGCTTGCTGCTGAATGTTTTTTTACACTTGTTACCTACCTACATTTCCAACTCCTCAAACTGGATGTTTTTCATTCAAAATTCCGTACTTTTCTTTGCAAAAGAATACGGACATGCAATCTAATCTAATCTAATCTAATTTGTCCTCAGATCACGTGCAGCAGTCACCATCCTCTGAGATAATTATGTCTGCATGATTTTTCTGCAAGAACAGCCTTGAGCATTAGGGTCAGCCTCGATCAAATCAAATTTCCGTGACCTATCAATGCTATTCGAGCCAATCGGGTAACGGCCGGAAAGAATAATTTGTCTGAATTTGACAAGTGTTTGTCCAAATTGATTAGTGTCCTCGGTCGAAAGATTTCGAACCGAACAGAGCTTTCTCGGCTCAATTTCCTGGATTGAATACAAACAAATCAAGATAGAAAATGTGTTTCAATTCCATGCGCAGAAGACCAATTACCTTGAACGACAATCAAAGCCAATTTCCAGCGATACATTCTGTTCAAAGTGAAAAATGGTATATTTAAATGGTACATGATTGAGGGCTTGTTATCAATAAACAGGCAGGGGTTAAAGTCAGCGAACGAGTATCGCGAATTCGGTGACTTTCCCCAATGTTCGGTGACCATGACTACAAAGCCTACCGACTCGCAAGCTCCGGAGTCAGCCACATTGCGGGAAGAGAGTGCAAATAGTCACGATCACCGAAACGTCTAGAATGCGAGTATTGTTTAGTGGAATAAAGCAATTGTCCACTGATAACTGCAAGACAGTGCCCACAAATGAATGAATGCGATTAAGATTAATCACGGTGTGACAAGAACAGCCTCAAAGCAAACAGGTAATGGTTGGCTATGTGAAACCATTTAAAACAGGCAATCGTCTACTGGGTTTTTTCTGTTTTCTCTTGGAGCCCAAAGGAAATTCAACAATAATTGAATGCAAAATAAATTTTTGCCTTCGTATATAATGAATCCGGGGACTATGAGACCAAGATCGATAGCACACACAACAGCTGGTGCAACATGGTGTCTGGTGACTCGCTCACACGCGCGCCCAAATCACGTGAGTGCAAATTGGTCCAATTTCCCCGGATCTGGGTAATGCAAAGGTGATTTTACGAGCGAAAACGGAAGTTTACGTAAAACATGCACACACTGGTGTGTGTGTGTGTGTTTATGTCAGGTCCGCGGGACCAATACCTGAAAGAACAAGCAAGAGATCACAAACGACCGAAATCCATGGAGTTCCTGACTGTTTCTCGCTGCGTGTATTAGGAAGATTAATCCTTTATGCTTTGCGCTTAACGGTTCGATTTCTTTTGATCTACTGTTATCTAACCGGTAGGTTATGGTTTGAAATTACGTTTGGGGGGAACCGAGTGCGCTCTACTTCTTATCTTAGCGACATAGACGAAGTCTTTTACATTGTTGGTCATAATATTCGGGGACCAGTATTTCAAAGAAACCATCGTCTTCAGGAGCCGATATGTTTGATTGATCGTCCTTGTTTAGATGTCCATTTTTCCACATTTTGCTGAGTGGTTGGGGAGATTATAAAACAAGTGACGACAGAAGGTGAAATTTTGGGAGAATATTTTTGCTCGGCCGTAATCCGTATTTAGCACAGAAACCGGAGCAGAGATTGGCAAAACCTTCTACGGTTGCTCAAACTAGCGCCTTGGAGTGCAACTAATCGAGGAGACTAGTAGCTCATAAAGCGACCCATGCGACTGAAGCATTAGGAGCGTAAAAAGAGACGAAAATTTAATGTCAATGAGAAGTTTGAACAGGGCCATAATTGAATCAAACTTTGCCTCCTCAGGCTGCCTGCACACCATCACGACACAATCTTGTCAGATCGTTTGGGGCTCGGATTCCGTGACACAATAGTTTCGTTCAAATTCTTCTTCCTATTCCCGATCGAAATTCGGTTCCATCCTTTGCCCGTTCGGGAATTGTCCCTTAAACACGGACGTCTGCTCGAGACACGTGGATTTATCTGTCTGGTCCTAATTGAAACCTTGGTAACGAAACAGTGCTGACCATCGTTATCATTGTTTCTCTCGGCATTCTCTCACAACCGGTGTTCTGATCACAAATTGTGCCTTTACTCTGGATTCGTTAAACACGAACCCAGGGACCAGAGAATATTTACGTGTACCTGAATTGAGCAAAAACGAATATGTTAGCCCAGTTTCATTGTCCAAAATTGATACCCGAGGCTGGGAAAACAAACTACCATCGTGAATCAGATATGGATTAGATGGTCTACCCAATAACAGGAAAGATCAAGGTTCATCCTAGTATACTACACTTGATTGAGCTACAATTTTCCGTTTATGGCTAATCGATAAGGAACATAACAAAAGGTATGCTTTTCACGGAGAGATTTATTGATGATTATTTGCGCTGGGTAAGACGTGTCACCGGCACCCATTCGTTAAACAATAACGGCAAATTAGTTGGTGGGAAAACTGACTGATTTCCGTTAGGTCAGGGATCAGATACTCCTAGAGGTTAAGCCAAATTTATTGAATTTTTTTTATTACCCTAGGATCACAACATTTGACTGAACTGCCCTATTTGCACTAATTGAATTTGAAATTTAAAAAAACGGAACAAACTAAAGTTCAATATATTCTAAAACTAATGGAATAAAATGTTGGCATGTGTGAGTTTCAGGGCAGTTGATGTTCGTTGAATATTACTCATTTTACCTCACATTTCTAGATCGAATCCGTGTTTTGAGAACTAAATCTGATCGACCTTGAATCGTTCTTCGATTTTCCCAGACGGAACCCGGTAGCCCACTGACAAATCAGGAAACCTCCAGTTGCTATGGGGCCACCGGTGGGCTATTTGAGATTGTAATTAGAGTCTTGCCTCTCGTTTGCTAGATTGCCCGGTTGATCAAATGTTTATGCGCAAAAAAACTGGACTGAAATGTGTTTAATTGGGCGTAAAAAATTATGAGCTATAAAATATTGATAATGACAAATCCATTTTGACTTGGAAACAGTATTGTTATTTCCACACGCGAATTTGTTGGGCGATGGGAGGTGCGCAGTGTTGTCATACTTTGAAACACAAAGCAGTCAAATACGATTGGATTCATTTGCTGTGCGCAGTTCATAGTAGTAGCTGACTGATTTCATGCTATCTCCAAACTCTTCACATACACAGAATCATAGCCAAGATGTTCCCATAAACGGAAGATCAATAAAATTTGTCTATAAGCTCTGCAATTAATCATCAGCATGAACAAAGCACTTCGTGCTCCTTCGGTCATACAAGAAATTTGGTACAAAATTCACAAAGTCCGGCAGGCTTTGTTTTGCACTTCTGACCGCCACGTGGGTCGAGTTTCATTGGAACACAACGTGTTTGTGACGCGGCCTAGGGACAGCCTAATCAGGTCAGATGTGAACGGGTCCAAACAGTCTGTCGCTTTCAGTTTACGGTAACATTTCGACGTAAACTTAGCATTCTGAAACGAACGTGTGTAGTCCAATTTAGATTTGTTCGTCTTAATACTAGTCAATGGGAGTTTGCAAAAGTGCGCGCAATGATACAATGACTTTCGTTGAAAAAAGCAAAAAAACAACCAGCTCTATATGTTGTTGGCTAAGTCATGCAAACACCATGACAAACATAGCACGGTGGCATTTTCCCCAATAAAAGCGAATAAAAATGTCCAGCTCCCAGACAGTGCGTGCAGATCGATTTTTCAAAGCCCCAGACACTTTGTGATCGCGTTTTCGTTCTGCCCAGGTGCGCTCAAATCGATCGAACAAACTAAGCTCAGTTGTGGCAGACACACAGTGGTAGCCAACTTGTGAATCACGAAACATTGGTCAGATGAGTTCAGGTTGCCGAAAACGAATGTTCATCTTATCCGTGAACAATTTCTGCCTTGGAGTTTATGCGTGGTATGCTTTCGAACATAAAAACAAACTAATTCAGGATAAAAACCTTTTATTTCCCAATTGACATTTGTACACGTGCCGGCCGGGTAGAACATGCGACTGTGTCGAACTAGCGACGCAAAAGCTTTTGGATGAATATATCTTGGGAATCAGCACGCATTCCATCACGGACACTGATTTCCATTTTTTTCATGTTTCTTTCTGAAATTCACAACCTGACGGCTTGTTTTCACAAATTCTGACTGTGCTGTTCAACAGTGTTCTCACGCACCTACCCGTAAGAATCACACATATGCACAAACACACACACATACAGGTGCACAGTTAAACGAACAAAGACAAACATGTCTACACATTTCCAGGGTCTTTTCTGGTACGAAAGGAATGCGAATCAGGCTAGACAGGGACAATGATGTACGTCTTTTACAAAGTTGTTTGGACTACGCTATTGTTGTCTATCCTACGTAGGCGATTGGTATGAATTGGTTTGTTGCATAACCGTGTTCAATAAATAAGGACAGATCGATTTTCCGAAAACCGAGTTCTTCTATCTCTTGCTGATTTTAACAATTAAATAACAATGAGCATCCCTTCTCGGGAAGGGAGCTATGGCCAACAGAGTGTTCCCAAATGGGGAAGCCGTCTGGCAGTGGAAGGATTCAAACCGGTGATATTCATGTCCAAACGCGACGACCTTATCCGTTGGGCCACCGCCTAAACGAGAAGGAATTTCGCGGTAATCGGCCAAATATTGCGTCCGGACATCCGATTATCAGCTCGCAGAACTGTTTGTCCGTAGTGTACATCACGTTTATTTGGAATGAATATTTCGGCTCCAACTCGAAAGGTAGTCCGGGAGATTGATTACCAAATTTCTCGACTAACTCAAAATCCAATAAGACGTTTATTGTGCGGAAATTACATAAAGTATGCTGCAGAGGCAACGTACCATCCGGACGTTTGATGTTAACGACAGAAGCAGTTTGCTCGGATACCAAGGCCTACGTACATTTCGTTCCCCTGTTGCAGTGGAAATGTGCTCATTTGCTTTATGGCTGTCCGGTAGTAATTTTATCTGAACTGTAATCGGACGGTTATAAATGAATGATTATTGATGGGCGATTACAACATTTGTTGTAACCAAACCACCGCTTTGTCTCACCAAAAATGTGGCCTCCATAGAAACACGCCAGGACCAAAATTATCCAGCAAACGGGAACTACAGTTTTAGTGATGTACAACTGATCGTACAGGAATGTGAATCGAATTCGTCACAAATGATTTGAGCTGTAGATTTGAGGATAGTTGGGCGCATCTTGTTAGATCACTGGGATATTACCGACTGCAGTTGCCTTGGTGCTTCGCTTTAGTGAGCAGAAGTCAGACAATAACGAGTTGTTGACCGTATTGTTGTATGACTAATCCTATGGGAGGGGTATATGAGTGGATGTAACCTCCAGTTTTGTCAACCCTTCTTCGCGAATTTTTGGGAATGTAATTTGGCCTAGGTTGAAAAAGTAATCGATAGAAAACGGTAAAACATTTGTATTTGTGAAAAACGTCTCTCCCAGTCTAGCAGCACAAACTCATTAAGTCGGTTTCCAGTCAACAAATAATTAACAATGGGTGAAAAGTTATTCGCGTGTCAGCCTGCGTGAATAAAACACTGAGGACATAATAAAGGAGCCTCTGGTTTTATTCATGAATTCAAATGTCCAACTTGTTTGTTCAACCTAATTAATTTTATGAATGTCCAATACACGTTGTGAACTGATACACCGACGGGACAATGACTGGAAGTTATTTGCAATAACAATTTATTTATCCCGTTTTGTATCGTGCACCAAGTCTGTGGTTGGGTGGTCTAATCCCGTAACTATGGTCATGAATGGGGATAGAGTATCAACAAGACTTCGCGAACAGTGACAAATTTGGAAAGACCACACGAGAAAATTGCTTTTGACCACCGATCGATGGAAGCGCATACATTTTGCCCATTAGCGCACCACTTCCGGTCTAACTCGCAGTTGATTAGATCTTGGTTCAAAAGCAATTATGCGTTATTTTTTGCTCATTATTAGATTCCCGAGGTGGTATAGTGAATAAATGAACATCTAATGCCCATTTAGATGGGATTGAGGCATACAAACTAGAGCTTTGTATGGAACAAATAAGGGGCAGAAATAAAAAATGTAAAATGGAACCGTTGAATCGGGTGTATTCATCCTCGCTAACTCGTTACCGTAACCATCTAAACTGATGAGAGAGAATCATGAAGGCAAAATTATCAAGTGATATTTCTAATTACGGGGCTTGATTTTCTCGAATAATTGTAAGGTAGAACCTTGCTAATCAGTTTGCTCTGGATGGGAAAACTTTTCGATCTCCTCTTTATTCGACTCCAAACAATGGATGCCTCACTGACTACCTGGCATTAATTACGCAAGTGGTAAAACACCGTCTGGGTACTGGCAATCCTCGGATTGCCTATAAATGATTTTACACATGTTAAAGATACACACTAGCCTAAATCAATCTTCCTTAGTAATTTGTGACGAAAACTTGGCAACAAATTTCACGAGCCAAACACCTTAGGAACGGGATCACATTAGCCGGCCCTTGGGGCTTATTATACATCAATATTGTTTTGACGCGGAGATCTTATTGCGTCTCTTTGTTATCAGTTCAAGGTTCCCCGTTGGGAGGAAGGGACACAACGAAAGAAATTTTTCATAAATTTATTTTTGTTAAATGTTCTCAGTCGTTTGCTTCCATCATTCCAGCAAAATGCACCTCAATGTTATCGTTGCTAAACTGATAAACGTCGCATCAAGAGTCAATTCTATCAGTAGATTTTGATTTAATTTGATCCCACATTCAGTTGTACTCCAGTCACATGTGAGATATGTGGTTAGGAAGTGTGACATTTAGGTAGCACAACTGATGCGAACTTGTCACTTTAATCGTCGAATTAGTCGACGAGAACTTCGGGAAAAAACAGGCGCGTTTGACAACTCAGGCAACAGTGCATTTGCCTTTCTCACTTTCGCTCGGATCATTGTACCCTTCCGCCCTGGTGTCCCTTGGCACATCGATTTTAACCAAGTTGTTCTTCCACCCGAACGTAGCGGTGGCCAGGCAGATAAGGTGGTGGTGTTTGGACGTGAAGGTTGCGGGTTCGAATCCTCCCAGCACCGGCCAACTTCCCCACTTGGCAACTCTGTGTTGGCCTTGCTCCCCTCCTTCCTGAGAACTGATGCACATTGATATTAATTAAATCCAAAACCGGAGCACGTTGGTTCAAGGCTAGTGGTTGTACTAACTAAGCTGGTATTACCTATTGGTACAAACATATCGTACAAAGGAAACCTGTCGAATTTCGTCAGCTAACATCTAAATGGTTGGCGTTACGTTTGCACCACTGAGCTCGATGTGTAAGCACGTAGTTGCTTGTTTTACCGTCTGCCCGCTTTAATGCACACACCAAGCGACCCCAAGAAATCGGCCACGAACTGCCAAACGTAGAATATCCGTGTGTTGGAAGCTAAGCGCTGGCCGCTTGTAGGAATGCATTGAGCAAATGAGTTTTTACGGTTGAGTGCATCTGGTTACGTTGCACGAATGGAGACTGGAACCACATCGGCAGGAACGACAAAAATGTTGACATTCTGTAGAAAATTCCTAAAGAAATCAACTGGCCGGACTGGCTTTCTGCAGGAACGTCATGCGCAGCACACAAACAGAACATTTTTATTCTGGGCCATGTGAGTTAACGGATTTGAAAATTGGAACAAACGGGACACCCACTGAACAATAAAGAACCAACAGGACGCGGATAAATCCATCGATCAGCTCAGAAACCGAAGTCAGCCGTGCAAGTTTCAGTCGAACGGACACTACCATTCCGTGTGACAAATGCATTCCGGACAATTACTGAAGTGAGGACTTGGAACAGTGGGACATTTTGCTACCCTTGGTCCGAACAAACTTTAGCAGATGGCGGATGTAAAATGAGCCAGCTCCCGGGGATCTTCGCTTTAACAGCGCGATTTGACGAAAAAGTGGTTTACAGCTGCCGCCATTTCCGTCTGTAGTGGGGCGGGGATGTACGGCCTAGAATAATGCTACATCTTGAATAGAATGATACCAGATTGTGTAAACAGATCGCGCATAACTTTCGTTTTGCAAAATTGCTTTGATCGATCAGTAAGATCTCCGATTGTCACAAGATGGGATGCCTTCCTATCTGATTTCGTTAGTTCGTCTACATTTTATGCCACAGTTTAACCCCAATCTCCGGAGGTTCCAAATTCCCGTTTATCCCAGGGGGAATTCCCGAATAGCCTAACGGTTTCAAATCCATCGAAACTAACAGTTTATTTGATTTATCGATTCAATACAACAGTGGTCACTCCACCGCTTTTCAACAAAACTGAGAAAGACATTTTCCTGGCTACCAAAATATGAGCATTCTCTCTAGGTGGTCTAAATTACCATTTACAATTTTACCTGCCCGTTGTGTCGGCTCTTTTCACCGAAAAAATGCCAAATGCTTGCCGACAGAAACACACGTACGGAAGCATTGAAACGCGAAAATGCCAGTAGCCAGGCCCGCTTTTCCACCTGTCACCTGTGCCCAGTCAAAACCGGTTTGTCAAGGAACCAGTAAATACAGGCTGAGAGGAGAACCTTGGTTGAAATGTGTCAACACGAATACATCATGCAGCCACACGCATGAGCCAATGCACAAAGTTTCTCTAAAATCGTTCGATGCGAACCGATTAGAGGAGAGGCAGGGGCAGGGTGAAAACGCAGTCGACACAAAAGTCAGCCGTTTCTCAATCGCTGTATTTCAGCCTATTTGGATCTGAGATCGGACCCGGATACAAATAGCCAATGAAATATTTGGCGAAACTTTAATTCTGTATGGTTTTCCAGTAATACCATAGTGTCATTTTGAATCTGGCTAACTGGATTAATTCACGGTTGAATGAAGTCACCCAAATGTGTCTTTCATCTCGCTGACATTTTACATGTGGTAACCGTAAAGAACTGGTAAAACATCGGTGGTAAATGTTCAAACTTATAAAAAATTTGAAATCTGTTTGGCAGAAAAAATTCAATAGAATTTTGGATCAGAAAATCCGTAGATTTTGTACAATCACCTATTTGAAGAAGTCCCTATTGACAACAGTAATTTCTGCACCAATTCTTGACCGAATTTGAAGATACTGCACAAGCAGAGATCAAGGTAATCCCGTTATAGAACACGCAGACACTTCCACTGCAAGCTTTTGAGATAGCCTTCTGTGACCAACTAAGTGCTCTCGTAAACTTCGCTCCCTGTCACCAGAGTACCGTACTCCGTTTAGATGTAAAACAAGCACTTCTATTATGCCAGGTCGCAACCGAACTTCGTCATTTCCAGCTACTGAGTAGTTGGACAAAATGTAACGATAGTTAGTCAAGTCTCTGAAATTGACTGGCTGTTGTTTGTAAGAGCCTATCTGAGCTGGACAGCCCTTTTATTCTGCAAAAGCAAATTATATTTCTATATTCCTGAAGCTGAGGTAGTTTAAGCAAGATTCTGTGTTATCGACCGGTATGGTTCAGTTGTGGGAAACAATCCAAGTAGAACAGGCATGATCATGAAGCGTTTCTGTTTGTATCGTTGAGGTTATCTATTTGATGCGAACCATGGGCTATCATTAGAGTGTTGTTTTATCTGGTCTGCCTGCATACAACGCCCCATTCTAAGTTAGAAAATTCCGATTGCTAAAAAAAGCTTTCCACTTTTTATACATCCACCTAGCAATTGTCCAAAACAAACCCGGCTTGTTATGGAAAATTAACCCGAGGTGAACCCAACAGTATGTAACCAGTTACAACGGCAACAATGAGACGGTAATTCAGAGCTGCGTGACCAACAGTACAAAGCAATAAGTCCATGTTTGTTTAGAAAACATTTGAGTAAGTATCGATTATTCTTTGCTATTCTGACGCGTTTGGTAACGAGGGGATTCAGAGTCACATGAAATCTAGCATGTAATGACATATTCAGGCAGATGAACTGATGCAAGACAAAGGATTGAGACGAGATGGTAGAGATTAGCTAACTGGATACAGCTTGGGGTTAAAAGGTTACACAAATTGAATCTTGGAGTAACATTAAAACAAAATGAAACTTTGATGCAAGGTATTCGGACAGACCGAGTTGCCCCGAATAGACCAGCCTCAGTGCTCTAATTATTGAGTTGGTTTGTAATTCACGACGACCGAAGTAACATCCATTATCTAATGAATAGGTTGGTCAATTATTGTGCAGCATGATCAACTTGAAGTTCAAACGGTCAGAAAATTAATGAATCGTTCTTCCACTTTGGCTCACGTTTTCTTGAGATCTTTCTAAACAATATGCATGTGTTTCTCTGAAAGTCCGATAATATTGACCTTGCAATCAATTTATTCCTGACAGTCAATCCTGATTTTGACAGATTCGATGTTCCGAACGAGGTCTGTCCCCATTGTTCTACCACTTCCTTGTTCCACATTAAAGCCGATCGTACTGTAATCAGGATCTATTCACAACGGTTGATTTGAAGACCGAAAAAACAGAACAAATCGCTCATTTTAAATTGAGAAAGCAATACCTTGGAGCGATCAGTTTTATTTGAATTCCGCCAATAAAATCCCCGATCGATACGAGTTGAAGCTCAAAAACTTTTGAATTGGAACAATTTGGCTTATTATTTTTCCTCTTCCAATGTAGTAAACGAACAGTAACAAGAACTGTGTACGTGGAAACATCTAAACAAAATGGAAAACAACAGAAAATTCACACACGGCCAATTCGTTCATCTTTCTCTAGTTGCTTGACTCGGAACATGTGCCGTTAGGTGACAGCAAATTGGGCTCTGGTGTATGACACAAAATCATGAGTGATTGTTGGAATTAGGGAACGGAACACGGAACACTTCGACCTCACATGATTTTCCGGTTATGGAACATGAGTTACGGAGAATAGAATAGGGCCGACTGGGTGTAGAAGAGAATGGGTGATATTTGCGATTGACTGGGAATTTTCAAATTTCGGTTTTTCGCTTGGGTACCGCGCTTTCTGTGATGACAAATCGGATTCTAAGCGACTAACATTTTGATTTGGTAAGAGAAATAATCGAAGCTTCATTTGCTTTTTCACCAATTCATTGTTTGATAGCCTGTTATTAGAAGGGATAAAACGATAGCGATTACGGATGGAATACAAAAATTCTCTCGGTAATGACTCGGTAAAAGTGACACGATAGCTGACTACGTTTTTGTGCTGATCTCTTTGCATCGGCTGAATATTCGTGTCAGTAGACGTGGAGCGCGGTCCGCATTATGTGATGCTGAACAGCTCATAAAAGTCTAAAATCTAGAAAATTTGGACTATTCAAGCGGGGTTTCAAATTACAAATACAACATGAACCATTCAGTTGTTTGTTTTTATCATATTGCCGCGCTGCACAACTTAATAGTTAGTTTTCTCGGGGTCGATTGTCCAAACTGGATGTTCTATTTTTTTCTAATGAGTTTTATTACACGGAGGATGAGAATAACGCTTCGTTTTTATCACTAGCGCACACTGCATTGGCCCTAACTAAAGCAGAACTGCGGCACTGTCGCCAAAACTTTACACAGTCTGTCGTCAGTTACGACTCTTAATGGTTTTCACCAAAACAGCACGCCGTGTTGAATCGCGATCACATGCAATCTTAATCCATTGATTTCTGGTGTTGCTTGCGGGTTGGGAATGTGACGCTCTCGACTGGGAAAAAAACGGATTCGTTCATCCAAACACGAAGAATGTAAACACATGGAAGATCATCGAAACGATTGCAGTTTCAACTCACTTCCTGCACGACTTTCATTATTTCATCTACCGTCTTGTCCAAATCGTCATTTACCACGATGGCATCAAACTTTCCGTCTGATATTCCTGAAACGAGAGGCGAAAGTTTTCTTCTTTTAAAATATTGCTCAAATCTGATGAAGATCATTTTGGTTAGTCAAACGTCCGCAATGTTTGCCAACCACGAGTGGTTCGTACGAGTCTTCCGTAGAAGGAACTCAAAACTTTGTCACAATGAGACTTTTCAGAAAGTTAATTTTCTTTTTCATAAATGTAATCTGCAGCTCTCCCGAGTGACATGTGTAAGACGTTGGACAGCAATTTTTAATACACCGGATAGGTTATCGTCTATAAGTGTCAGGATATCACTTTCTGTACCTGGGTACGTGTGTGCTTGAATCAATGTGCTGGGTCTCAGAATTTGGTGTCTACTTTGAAGTTCTCTGATTTGATTCATTAACCATGAATAAACAGACAGAAGGTCATTTATGGGATTGGATGTGTGCTCACTTCCCCTATGAATAGTTTCCGGTTTGGCTGGATTATATACGTTGTTCCAGATCCTACAGAGTACTATTTATTGTCTACTTTTCCGTGAAGGGAACGAAATGTCCTCGAAAATGGTATGACCTTAAAAAGATTACCACCAATCCTCGTGAGTTGGAGAACATTTGATCCACCCAGTTGAAACTGTGATTGACATACCAGAAATCGGAAAGTAATACTAGGAAGAAGTGCTTGGGATTCCGAAATACTTCTGGCTTTACTCTACACGGCCATGTATTCTGTCTAGACAGTTCAACCGAAGACATGGTGTTTTATTGCACCGATAAGTAATCAGCGATTCAGTTTCTAACGATTTTTCTCAAGAATTAAATTAAATGAAACGGACAACCGATTCAGACATTCAGATATCAGTCTCACAAAGAAACAGTGGTTGGGAGCTAAAAAAAAAAAGCTTCTTTCGGTTGAAACATTTCACAAACGGATAGATGTTGATCAGACATCGTGACGGATAGGGTTTTCAGTGGTAAGAAACGATATGTCATTAATAAGGAGTTGACGAATGAAAGTCAGTTCACCGTGTCTGCGTGCCGATCCAATTCACCCGTTGGCACCCAGTGAAACTGACCAACTGCGGCTAATCTGTCGAAATTGGGCATACCTAACAAATGAAACTGTGCGTTTGTTCATCCCAATTAAACCGGAGCAAAAATTCTGTGATCCCAATGCAAGCACCCCAGAACGGGATGAACGGTGTCGCAACATTTAGTTGGAAGATAGTTCTCTGTTTCTCCTCAATTTTGTACAACAGTCAAAATCGAAAGGAAACTAAAAAACTGAGTTACTTGTGTACATTTGTCGGCGGTTAGAAATCTCCCAAAGAGGCGTAGGTTTGGACCAAATCCCACAATTCGGGTTTTCCTTATTCCCAGACAATTGGCTCGGCAAACGTATCATTAGCGGTGGGCTACCGAATGAACTTAGGTAGACCTTTCAAGATTGTCTGCTTTGGAAGACCTTATCGACGGTTCATCACGGAAACGCGCTTCTTTCCGCTAAACTGTTACTCTTATAGCTGAAGATGGACAAGAAGAGCATTCCGGAGGCCATACCTGGTTGTTATTGGTGGAAACACTTGTTCTGGTTTTCGTTATTCGGTGCCAATCAGACAGATGAAGAATCTAACAAACGAAAACGTTTGTCAATGAAGTCATGTTTTTTTATTCTAGAGTTTTTTCGCAAATATTGTCCTTTATTGGTGTGTATTGTGCTACGCTCTATCGTAAAACTGGATGAAAAAATCGGTTTAATATCGATCTAATTCACAGGCTAAAATAAAGTAACGGTGCGACGTTCGTTTCGAAAATTCTCTCATGCTATCTTTTGGTATGGCATGAATTGCAGGCAAAGTGAGCCGCGGGCCACAGGAAATGACCAACTGGGCAAATTGGTTTCAAAGTTCAACGCCGGCAATTCTGAACGTGCAGTAATCCACGCTTGATCTACTGAATTTTGTTTGCCGTTAAATTTGTGAGATAACGTTTCTCCTAGGCCATCTGTTTCCTCTTGAACTTCGTTCCGCGTGCCTTGGTTTCCGTTTTTGAGGTAGCACTCGATGAGAAATATTGACCATGAACCTAATCATGCCTTGCAAGTGAAATGATATCCGACTGATGACCTACCTCGAGAGTTTTAAACCAGCTATTGTCTAATCACGTGAAGAACCCGATAAGCAAGGTATTATGATGACGAGCCTATTAGCAACTTACACGCTTACCAATAGTAACCTGACAGTGCGCCACGGACTGGTACAACTAGTGACTCGGATATTCCGCAGATATGACGATTCTCTGGGTGCCTTCATGGTTTACAGTGGTGACTGTTGTGTTGCTGCTGACAAGTGAATCTCGTTTGCCAAGTAGTAACCCGAAATTGAACCCAATTTTACATAAAACAGTATGTTGGCGTCATTTGCTCACGAATACCAACAGAATGTCACATTTGCCTGAAGCAACAGTATCCTGGACATGGTCTCCTTCAAAAACTCTAGAACCCTAAGAAACAAGGCACTTGGCAAGCTTGATCCGGCAACATGGAATAGCATAGGATCATGTAAGGTTTTGTCAGTTCCTTCCCCATAGCGACAGCTAATAATCTCTTACAACCAACACAATGCAAGCACATTAAGTGCAAGTTCATCGTTGGTTGTTTAGTGTCTTTTACGACTGTAGTGCTGTCTTTGCATTTCACAGCATAGGTGGAGAACAAATAGGATGAATTTTCATAAAATTTTGCTTGCTTTGATACTAGTCCATCAAAAAAGGCTATGGAATGCTGGCGCTGCGCTTTTGATTGACAAAAGTAAGCAGTAAGTTTGTTCGAAAACTTGCAATGTATATTTTAGAATTCCAGTATTGACATCTGTACACTGTAACCACTGAGGTGTTTTTTGCTCAGACCTATGCTCTAGGCATAGCGCAATCGTCAGTGAAAACGAGGCGATCAAGCCAAAAGCCGGACCGATGTTGATCCCTCCCGATTTCCGGACCTAGCTTAGATACTGCCACTTGAATTTTGTTATTCTGCATCAGTACGGAGACTTGGCATTTGGGAAGTGGAAAGAAATTGCCACTTCAACTTCATTGGCTGGTGAAACAATTTTATGCACGTTCACCCACCCTAAATAACTAGTCAACCGAAACAGAACAAATTAAAATGTAAGCTCAATTCCCAAATCTTGGCTTCATGGTCATTTAAAAGAATGACAGACTGGAATGGCCAGTCAACTAAGCTTTACAAGCAGAGTTCCGCTTTTCGAAAGGCACCAGAAAATGAGTTTGGAACCGAGCCAACATACGTTGATTAAAAACAATGCATTGAGCGGCTGGACGCTCAAATTTTTCTTATATTCGGCTGACTTCTTCTTCTTCACAAGCTGCACCAATGGCTTCAAGGGCCCGAGTGCAAAGATATAACCGGGGGCATTAAATAACCCTGCGAACGATTGTTGTTGACACGTTTCTAGGTAACAATGGTCTTTGGGCACAGGTGCACCGTGAATGTGAAATGCACAACAAACCGGAAGTCAGAAGTTTAAATTTACAAAAGCATTTCACATGCCAAATTTGGTCGCGAAGCCCGAACGTTTGGGAATAAAAATATCTGACCTCGAGGGCCCAGCCTCGATTAATTTTGAGATGGGAAGACCAAATCTCCCCGGAAACGTCCAACCGGGTTTGCAGTCAACTGCCATTCACACAAACTGCGTGCTCCTTACTGCCCTGTCCGGTGTACCCCATTTGGAACGATGAGTATGAATGAACCATTAAGTGTTCGCGACAAATGATCAGGTGATTTCATAAACATTCTAGTTAGTCCAAGCTTGATTTGACTGTCATTTCTGACTGTTCAGCGGAAATGCACAGTAGACAGATATGAAATCAACTCAATTTTATCCGTGATCGCAAATTTCTGTGTCAAAAGGATAATTACGAGGACTGTCTGCATCAAACCACCCTCCAATCTGGAAGACAGGACATACAAACACTCGGTCAGTAGCCTGGAAAATCGCTCCCTCCAGGGATGACCTTCTGCAAAGCTAAAGTGAATCTATTACAGAAAAATAACCCAAGGTTGATCCATTATTCCCAATACACTGGCTAGTTTCATTGGTTTCATTTTTGGTCTATCAGTCCGTGACCCAGAGTAGGGTAAGCATTATTCCTTCGACATCCCAAACAGCAGTGATAAGATCAGGTGATCACGATCGGGACCAGTCATGTGACTTGGTACCCTAACGTGATATTCATTAAAAGCTGTTTGCTTACCATTAAGGAAATAGTGCACATTTTTCTCGGTTTAATCAACTGATGCTAACTAAGGTCAAAAATCGTTGCACAATGAGTAATAGCTTGTGAAAAATGGGACGACCTGTATTTTGTCGGGAGACAATACCAAAAATTAGTCATCACTGACGAGGCTCCAATTCCAATAAGTTAAGTATTCGCTCAGAGCTCATTTCCTGCATTTGTTTTCGAGCAATCTGAGATATACAAATTAATCATTTTACTACTTAGGATGGGGTCAGCTCAGGTCGATCTATGACGGAAGATTCGTAAGCAGATAGCAAATTGTGACAATCAGAAAAGCATGATAGAGATATCAGCTCGGTGTGCGGAATAGAAACGAACCCCTAACCAGTTTTGCGTTCATCTGCGATACATTGGTTACTGTTCTTTGCAATCAAAACATGCACAAAACTGACAAAGTCTACATAATTACCATATTGCATCTCTTGGTGAGCCACTGCAAGTCTTTGCAGAATGCGATCTTCCGTCTCGGTACTTCTGGACCTCAGACGCTTCTCCTGGAATGGGTTGAGAACAAAAACGAAAGCAATTAGAGCATTACTTAACTCTGTTCCCAACGAAATTATTTGGATATATTAAACGATTTAAAAAATCCATAACAATGTATGCGGATTGGATAAAATAAATAACTTTCGAAAGAGTTTAGTTGCAAGTTGTGGGCCGATGGCGATCAAGCGTTCAGATCAGTAAGACACGGCGCTTGAAAGAGATCAACATTCTTGCTTTTGGAAAAAGGAAAGTAAATTAGCAGAAAAAAACAGTGGTTGAACAATATACTCGAGTATTTCAAACTTTACTAGACAGTAAGGCAAAAACATCTAACAATCAATCATCCAAGAGTATATACAAGCAGTTAATCTAAGAGTCCGGCCACATACCAGTTAATCTTCTCATATATATCTGCATATTCATATGCCTACCAACACATTCGTTTATTTCAAAATATATTTCCAACTACCTACGCTATCCACTGTGACTACATATTCCTCTACCTATCGATTTAACTACTTCCTTCTTATCTACGTGTCACATTACGCACACTTATCTATCCATCTATCTAATTTTTGTTTAACTACCTGCTATGAAGCTGATACTATCTACCAATATATATGTACATATGCATATATATTCACTCGTTTTAATCAGTCAGTCACTCAGTCTATCTGTCTATCTGTCTAACTTTGTCGGTCTGTCTATCTATTTATCCACTCACCTATCCGTGTATCTAGTTAGACATGTCGAATCCGAAGTACGTTTCCGAGCAAATCGATTGTGTTTTCATGTGCATGACGGTAGACATCCACCTCTTCCAACATTAGGTGAACACCTTTAAAGAAATCACACCTTTAAAAGTATTGCAAACTGATCAACGACTACCGCTGACATGCCGATTTTGAAGCATCACCAAAGGTTCTATTTTTATGGCGCCAGTCTTCTGGTATTCATGAGATCTAAAGAAGAATCACCATATATCATCAGCTTGTTTAAGGCCGTCCCTTATTATATCTGTTATTAGACTGTGCGAATTAGCTAAGCCCCGTCGGTCATGTCCAAAGCCTTCGTGGTGCTGTGGTTACCTGCAGAGAAGTCATCTACCAGTAGTGGTCGACTGCTTGGCGCTAGCAGCCCGTGGCCTTGCCAATCAGTGACAGATAGGTGCAACTTCATAAGGTGAAGTTCAACAAACCTCTGAGAGCCTGCCCAGTAGCGTAATGGGTAGGGCGTTCGAATCAAAATTGATCGTCCCAAGTTCGTGGCCCAGTTCGGGTACTATGGATATGCACTGCTGATCATTCCTAACAAGGATGAAATAACCGTGCGCAGTTTCCGTGGTTCCTGAGTGTTCAGTTGAGAGTTGATATCACATATTGAATAAATCCTTGAGAATATCGGTGGCGTTTGTTGTCAAGCTAAACCGGTTTTGATATAGCGAACAGAATCAGGCTGCAGTATAGCAAGAAATTATAATTTATCCACTCACAGATGGCAACTAACTCGCTTGACCGACAGAAGAAATTATTTACTTAGTCATCGTTCCCAGCTTTACACGTTTTCGTAGAATAAATTTAATTAATTGTCAGTTGGAATATTTTGCGTTACCTGGAGGCTGTGGAATCATGTTCGATCATAAAAAGGGAAATTTTCGTTTAGGAAGCATCTTGACTTGCATCAAGGTGACCTTGTGTCAAGGTCATTTGTGCAAGCTCAGTTAGTTGTTTGCAATATTATTCGTAACGGTGGAGCAGTAAGCTAGGAACAATAAAATCTGTTTGGCACCACGGTTTACAGAATAATGATCTCACTGAAAACCTCAGTCAATTCAAATTTTGTCTTCAAGCTCTATAAACATTTTGAACAAAACAAGGCCACAATTTGCATTACATCGAACGAATAAACTGTGTCAAGATTATGTCTTCCATGAATGAAATCAATCACCACCAACAGTGATCACTAATTTATCCATGTTCATACTGAAATGTTACGACAGGAGTTCGTTGCCTTTATCGTGCGCAGTTTATCACTGACGTTTCATGCGGTCCGGCCAGACAGAGCTCAATGGAATTGGAACGACTCATGTCTATGGGTACGGAGTACGAACTGATCATGCGAAAAACAGGAAATATAATTAACGTGCACACTAGTAGAGAATGCTGAGTGCCTTATAGTGGCAGGACGTAAACTTCGTTCGTAGAGTTCTTATACGCTATGTTCTGCATAACGGTTTTAAAATGGACATTCCAAAAAGAACGTTTTCATAAAAGTACCGCACTTTGTTCTTTCCTTCAAAACTGCTTACTTTGAAACCAATCAAATAACAGAACCCTTTATCCTGATAGGGAAACTTTGTTGTTGTAGTGACTCAGATATTTCCTTGTTTCTAAGAAAGCGATCAATTTGAAAGAACGGCATTTCCGTTGGAAACGCTATTTCGCTGTTCTCGAACTTCGGAGACATTATCCTAAGTGGCGTTTTACCGTCACCTGAAGTTAAATTCGGTGCAAAAGCAAGGGGGTGTGCTTCACACAGGTTCCGCGGAATGAATGTCAATCCTATTTATGATGTATCTCATGTCTGGACGTGATAGCTGAATGAGCTGTCTAACCAGTGGACACTGATAACGGAAACTCTAAACCTCGCTGGAGTATGGGGTAAAAGTATTCTCATTCTAGATGCCAAATCAAAATGACCGAACGTTTGCTGAAGCATAAAGTCTAGCCTAATGATTGTCATTGTCTAATACTGGTGGATTTCTGTGAGTATACAAGTCACATTTTGTGACTGGGTCGTATGCTCCCGGGGGAACTTTCTTCATCCAACAGTATGCGAAATTTACTACTGATAAGAAAAACCAATACTCTCGGGCCTTGTGTCCCCTTTCGGAAAGTTAGCCTCGCCTGACCGACGAAAATCCTCCGACAAATCACCTTGTGATTCTTAAACGGACTCATCATCCATTCAATCTCCTAACGATTCAAATGAGATTCTAGTGTGAAACTAAAAAAGGAGCGTACCAGTATAGGGATGGTTGGACAGCAGCATAATGAGTGTGTAGACCTGAAGAGCGGAAATAACCGCGAAATCGGTCGTGTGCTTCCGGGCAAAGTTTTTAACCCATTCGTATGCGAAGTACACTGCTGAGAAGAAAAAGGTCACATTTTGCTCATCCCAGCGGGCTCGTAATGTATCATGGTGGAGACATCGAAATAATGCCTAAACTGGTATGTGTGCTGAATTTGTATCCTGGTCCACCTCAATACCAGAAAGCGGACCAAGACTCAGTTCAACAGTTTTTGTCCAATTCTCGCTGAACAGACGGATTACGAATTCAAGTGTTTATTTACTTATGCTGAGGGCATGCTAGATTTGTACTATTTTGTCCGTTTCGCTAAACTACCGGCACATTAGTTGTCATGGCAAGGAAAGGAAGTAGGCTGTTTACCTGGGGAATCGTTTGTTGAGGTGGGACAATTCGCATCCTAGATTACCCCGACAACGCGGGACAATACTTCGGACCTTCGGGAGCAATCGTGTTTTCGAGTCCCACAAGCATACAACAAGGTGTTTTTGGACAAACATGAAATCACCCGTTTTGTTTACCAACTGGAACATATGTTCTGAATGTAGAGGGCCTTCGGTAGATTACATCAAACAAAATCCGTTCCTATTTTCTACTCGCCAGAGACTCAATTAGCAGTGTTAGCAACGCGGCCCCTTATGCGATTGTTCCGGACTTGACCTTTCGTGTATGAACAAGTGCCATGGAAGTGCGATTTTCAGCTCAGCCATAAATAACTTGTTTCGTTCGGTCTAACACCGTTGGTTTCATTTTCCACGGCCACTGAAGAGCCTACTGGCATTACATATTTACAAGTGAAGACCACTCATTCCTGGCAACGATGACACTCACGGGCCACCGTACCTGTGTGTGTGTGTATGTGTGTGTGTGTGTGTACGACCTTGGTGTCTTCTGATTTTGTCTGCTTAACATCAATAATACATTTTTGTTTCGGTCGTGGACCAGTCATTCTTGTAGTGCGACTGGTTTGTATGGATCTGTGTGTCTAACGGCACTCAACGAATGATATGCAAGGCATAAGTGATGTTTCGTTACCATGCTCGCGAAAGAAAATATTTTGAAAATGGAATTCATTTGGGGAATGCGTTCGAGCAAGCACAGACAAAATGAATGAAACAGATTGGAAAAAATGACAATTGGTTTGCGGATAACAGTAAAACTGTCTGGTTGTTTACCTGTACTCCAGCCAGTGGTGCTTCGTCAGCGGTTGCGGGATCTTGGACTACTTTTCGCTGATTCTTTATCCACGACTTAGACTATTCAGCTGTGTCTGTGTATAGCCAGCTAACAGATCATTATAACTTTCGCCACACCAATGGCCACGATATTTCAACTGATGTCACCCCATCCCCTACTGAACTACGAATCGTCATACCCTTTGGGTGTTGTTTCCACCAATAACGAAATGCGCTGCTCCACCGAAGGGAATGGCGGCTAGCAGACGGTTGCCTGGTTAGAACGTTGACTGGTTGTGTGACGAATCAAATCGTTCCCAAATACGTACACCCGAACGAGCCAAACATTACATTGTAAACAGTATCTCCAGACCTTGGGTATCAAGACTCATAAACAGCCCTGACATTGACTACCAAAAACAACCGCTTGCCTGATCTCGTGTTTTACATACGATTAATGGTATTTTCGTAACTTAACTGATTTATTTGCCAAACAGTTAAAACCAAAATATGGATACAACAAACAGGCTGGTTGTGTGATTAATTCGCTGTGCGTCGGAAAAGTAGACTGGCAGCATGGAAGCGGCGTAAAATATTCACTTGGTCTGTATCGGCTCGTTTCCTGATTGAGCTTAGCGTGCGATGGGTTGATTCTAGTTACGTTTTGATCACTACCAGAATCTTGGTCACATGCAATTTACCAGAAATCTGCTCAGGTGAAAAAACTCAGATCTTATTTCTCTGAATATATTCACTATTTTCGGGGGTCACTAAAATCGATTTGAATAACGGGGGGACTTGGTATAATGAAAATAAGTTATTCCATCAACCGATCAAGTAGTGTGCGGAGCAGCTGCTAGCTAGCAGGAACATCATATCACGGTAAAATAGGATGGCCGGTAGTCGTTAAAATTACAGCGATGACCCCATGGTTTTCATCCGTTGAGTGTGACTTCACTATCAATTATAATTTCCCAGTCAGGTTGATTTCAACGTAGACCAATCTTTTGCAGAAAAGATGTGAATTCGATGTAAAATTAGTGCTCATTTTTGTAACCCGAGGATGGCGTTGGTGATTCTAGGCAAAACGTTTCGGGTGGGTCACTTGATCAACGTTTTTAAATCATTCTTCAAAGCAAGCTAATCAGACCCAACAATGAACTAAATGGGACCAACTGTAATAGACATGAGCACAAAAAAGACCGAGCACAACTTACTGAACGGGACAAACAACAGAGAGGATAACAAACGCATGACCGAACTACAGTTGTAAGCCTTTAGGTATTTGATTCACAAAGGACCTATTTTCCGTTTATTTTTTATTTCCTTACTTAATCATGCAAAAAAAGCCGTTCACTTCGGACATTTCAATTAATTAGTTCGATAGCATTAACTATTTTTGCTTTACTTTCTCAGATTTAGTGTGAAGTTCTCCACAACTGAGACGGTCATTTATTATCCGTGCATGTTTCAAATCACGAGGTGAATTGGTCAATAAGGTACATGGCAAACACTTAGTTATTTGTGAATTGTTTCGTCACAGGAGAGTTTCAGATCCCACTCATGCACTGCTCGATTTTCTAGCCAAAGTGTCGTTCTCAGCTTTTCGGTCCACATCTTCCACGATCAATATTGACAGGAACTTCGCTTCCTCTAATTTCGCATTCATTTTGACACCTCAGATCCCCTTTTGTTCAGACGACTTCCTGAGTAAGCCAACTTCCCTAGTTGTGTTCCACCTTTCAGTGAAGTTCTTTCGCTTTCCGTAAGATGATGAGTTTGACTGTTTAATTCGTTATTGATTTTGACTGAAATGGCGTATTTATGTATTGAGAAATTTCGACGATGCAGTACAAAGGTATAGGTCAAAATAACTTCGCCTAAACACATGCGTCAAGCACTAACACGTACGAAACAACGTTAACGTGATCTCGACAAGCGCACTTACCAGCGTGGCAAAGTTTCTCGGTCGAATAAATATACATATTGGATCACGTGTGGTCTTCTGGAGTTTTTCCACGCCCTGGATGTCCACGTCCATCAGACATATCCTATTCTGTTTGAAAGCGGTTTCCAGCTCTGATTTCCTAAGTTGAACACAAAAGCGGAATAGAATGGAAGCAAAAACAAGACACTTTCCGATAGTCACTGGGTTAGAAATATTGTATTCTGGCATCGTTTACAAAAACTTATGGTGAAACAAAAAACAGCGCGGTCAGATTTGATCCCCACGCGACAGATTTTCGGGACTAATCACCGTGGTAGTGGATGGGAAATGCGTTAGCAACCGTCTCAAGTTGAAAACCTAGCAAACTCTTGGACAGCAAATCGATTAGGATAGTCCGGAATCGGTACTAGTGTTTGGGCTAGCTCACGAACCACGTCGTATGTCAGTTTGTCCAACAAATTCCGCGTTGATAGTGGCATACAACAATATTCCCCGGGAATTAAGATCATCTAGCACGCACACTTCCATGGGCAGTCTCAAATAGAAGCTGTTTCTCTGTTACTTCAGCTTTAAATAGAATCAAAACGACTGGATAAAACGAGCCCTATGTTGGAACGCATTGATTCTCCAACAATTCACCAAGTTGCTATCAACAACACATCTGATTGTGCATGTTATTTACAAACTAGGAGTCTCATTGAAAACTCATGAAAGCGGTACTGTTTGCATCGTATTTTAATTTTTCCATGTCCTAAACCTTTAGATGGAAATAACACAAACGAGACGATTACCCAGTGACCAAAATTCATCAAATGAAGAAATCGATGACGCTGGGTAGATTCAAACCCACCGTTACCACGTGCACATAATGCAAAAGTCATTTGTTTACTATCTATTCTCAAAAATGAATGATAACTGATACCACTTGTAAAGACTACCGTAAAACATTGTTGGGACATAAAATAATCCATTTTTTGTCCAAAACTATGCAAGTTGTCAATCTAGTGGAAAAGAGATCTGACTTACTGTGTGCCATAGTAATATCCAGAGAAAGTTGCATATTCAATAAAATGACCACTTTTCACAGCCTTGTCGAATTCCTCCGGTGAAATAAAATGATAATCTGCAATAATTCACAATCCAAATATAGTTAGTTTGTCAGAGAGATGCACCGTGAACGTATGAAATCGGCGCCAAACGATATGCTCACCAACAATTTACAGGTCTCAAAAGCCGATCGGTAATTTTTGCTAGACATGTGTGCAGTTGGATGAAGATCAGAAGTGCAAGCTACTCAGATAAGCTTTAAGATTTTTGCCTTATGCCGAACAGATCTATTGGAGTGAACGTTAATCAGAAAAGCCGCAGTACGGCTTGTTCAGTAACCTGTTTTCGAAATACCTTACGCGGTTTTTCACGCAACTGAACGATCTGCCAACAGTTTCGTTCTTGCTCACGCACAAGATCAAACAGTGCCGCGTATTTTTGGGCTACTTGTCGTTACACAATAAAACTTGACAACGGCTTTCTAAAGAATCACGTGATCGTGTAGCCAGACTCTATGTAGTGAACGAAGATGAGCTCACATATCTCGTTAGGGTTCATTAAACTGTCTACAATTAGGGAATTTGTGAAAGTATCTTCTGTCCAACTTTCAGCAAGATTTTCTAACAACTTTCTTCAGGGTATGATTAGCGTCAAATGACATTCGGTCATATGAAATACAGCCGCTTGTTTAATCAGACGGTGAATTTAACCACTATCAGCACAGTCAAAAAAAGCGCGGTTCTAATATCTAGCGGGGAATTTGCGCTGGACTCTGAAGAGCATCAAGCAAGAAAAATCGCATCGAATAAGTTGGTCGAATGCTAGGTGAATGGTAAATTGCTACTACGTGACCTGGGGAAGTTATTGTTAGATTTTTTTGTCGGAAAGCAAACAGATAGCGGCAATTGTATTCATACCTCGTCCATGGACTTCGTCCGGTCTCCTTGGACGTGTTGTATCTGAAAAGGTTGGAAATATAAGGTCAGTCTGATCGTTTTGTTCAAAAAAAGCCCCTTGCGGGTTTCTCTGGCTCGAACAAGAACAAAACTCAACACGTAACACGCATAACACATACCGATCAAAGTACTGATGGACCGCACAAGCGCATAACTAAACTTGAACTGAATCGACTCTCGAGTAAATCTTGTACCGTGAAATTCAAATGCCCGCGCTTCCGGTTCAGCCTCATCCTATAAAAATATGAACGTTGATGATGCGGGCCACATTCGCAGTCGCGTACTGTCTTTCGCAGTGCGGCTGATTTCATTCTACTAGTCTAATCGACCGAAATACGGACGAGGCACAACGGTCAAAATCTTTGTTCTATGAAATGGTGCTACTGATATGTGCCTTTTCTGTTAAGATATTGCATGATCGAAAGATAATCAAAGTTCAAATTCGAAAGCATGCACATGCCTCTGGAAGAATTCTGTCATGACTAATTACTCACGTTTTGAGGTAGAGTAATACAATTAGTAATAATGCTACTCACGCGAAACACAGTAGTAGAATGTCTGTGGGTATCTGTTGAGCAGAGCATGGATGACTGTGCTCTTTCCGCATCCGGACGGGCCACAAATGACCACGAGTCTGGTCTTCTTTCCAGAGTCCGTGTTCATCTCGATATCAATTTGATGGACTCCAAAATGATTCAAGGTAAAATAAAGATGATGTAATTTAGCTTTGTGAAACAAAAAATGCAAGGATGACGTCATGTGAACACGAATGACTTTTGACTTCACATTTCCCTGATTGTTTGATTTAAGCTCATCTTAGCGTTGAAATCCATGACCAAGGTGCCTCAATGTATGTGTACATGAGGTCAGACAGATGAAGCTCAAAGGCATCGATTTAAAACTATGTCAATCTGAACTGTTCGAATTTCACAGGTCACTTGTTAATGTAAAATTCGAACCCGTAAATCGATCTTCTGAAAGTCATTTTTCTCCTGAATTTCTAATTTATATTTTTCCCATGAAAAGTTCAAAAATTATATGTCCAGAATGCCAATTGCTGAACAAGTAAACATGGACAATTTAGATCAATCTATCATCAGAATGAAAGCAACTAAATGTCCGCGTTTGCACCTATGGATAGTGACGGGTCATTTTGCTCACATGGTTACAAGCCTGTGTGATTCCTAACCGGACAACTAGAAATCGGCAATTTATGGACAAATCCACGAATGAAAACTTAATTTTTACAAACGAGTTCTATCATCAAACATCCTGAATTCTCGTCCTCGGACGATTGATAAATTTCCAAGAAACAAAACTGTCAATTTTCACACGAACACTTACTGAATTTCGTCACGTTGATTTTGCACAGCCAACGAGGTTCAAGTCAGCTAGATGATGGAGAATGCAATTAGTTTCATTGAGTGCAATATTCTCACAATTTTGTCGACAAAATATAAGCGGAACAAAGAATGGGTTTCGATGAAATCATCACTGGCAGTTCAAGACCCACGGAAACATTGATCGTAGAAAGTGCTCGTGCTCAGCCGATCACAAGAGAATCCTCATTTTGTTCCAAAATCCTCGTTGGACAAAATTACATGAACACTGACCCCTTTTTTATTACTTTCGGTCGACTTTGCGCTCGTACTCTTAATGCACGAATCAGTCGGTATGGGATTTATCGTCATCTTTCACAACAAGCTTACTGATTGGTCCATGGTGAGACCAGTAAATCTCCTCATTCTAACCAGGCACATTCTTACGTTGGCGCGCATGTCACTACCTCAATCGTTTTCGTTGCGGGAACAAATTTTGCTGCGACGGCAGGACGTACATCGAAATGTTTGTCTCACCGTCATCCAGAGTACATCCGCACCTGACGGAATTTCTCAGACACCATCGCCAGTAATTTTAATGAACTAAGCTTCCGAATTGTCTGCTTATTTGAACGGCCTTGGAGGGCAGTCAGGTTAAGCCTTCTGCATCCTGAGGTTACAATCAGAATTAGATGTCCCCAACTTTCAGTCGGTCCTTGGCACATTGTGGCCAGTATCTGGTGGAAGCGTTTGCTTCTCGCAATTCAATCTGACTAATTAAAACTCGTGTTCCACTCCAATGTTGTTTTCCCTAAATCACTAAATTTCGAATCAGTTAAGATGGTCACAGAAGGTATACCGCCCCCTGCATGTAAAACCTATTTTCCGTCAGAAAAGAACAATTTTTTGGCATAAATTTCAGAAGTTGATCAAACGAATATTCTTCTGCTACCCGTACTGTGAAAGAAATCATCTGCTCCTCACCAGTTAATCGAGAGAAATGCCGCTCTGATGCGTTATTGTTCATGTTGTGTGCTTACGTTTTCCTGACTGATATTGATCACCCGGCTTTCGGTGGGCCATCGTGTGGCAGAACCGAGGAGATGCAGAAAATTTGGCAGCGACTAAACGCAGCTCAGAACCCAATTCAACGATTTCGAATTTGCCACTGGGGCAAGGTTAAACACTCCTCAAAATTATCGCTTCTTCATTGTAGGTTTGATTGAAGTTCCAGCCATACACCTTTTCTAAAAGCGGTACTGTTCAGTAGGACTGTTTTGTTAAATATTAACTCAAAAATTTACATAAGATCAAACCATCCTAAATGGACGCAAAACTTTCATTCACATGCAGTTCTTTGGATGTACGACAATGAACCGCCAAATGTTATTATAAAAAGAAAATCTGACTCGGGCCTCGTTAACTCGCTTTTGGAAGCCACGACTCGGAATGGCACCGACAAAAATCCCCATTACCATTTGGATCCTCGGTCACTGAACCAACGTGTGTACGGGTCACACAAATATTACCCAGGGTAACAACATTTGTTGAACAAATTCATTTCCGGCTGAACACTTTGATTATTACATGCGGTTTAATCACATGAATATTTGTAACGATTTGCATCAGCTGTCATTCATGACGGTTGCTTTACTTGAAAAAATACAGGCATGAAACAATCAGAACAATATTTCCTCGTACAGGTGACAAACTCTGTCGCAAACACGTTTATTGCGCTATGTCAACAGTCAATTTACAAGTGAGATTCACATACACTGCCAAACTCTTCTAGGCCTGCTGAGACTAAACATATTTAGTCATTCAATGCTTTCTAGAGGAAGTTCAAATTCAATCGAAATAGACAATTTTGATTGGGAAATAATAGCCTCAACCCGGCCGTAATGCTCCTCACACGCGTGAGAAATACAATCACTTTAAGCTAGACAGCGGTTGTTGAACAAAAAGCCGTCTGCACCTTTGAAGTAGTCAATTTCCTTGAGAAAAGCGAGGATGTCAAAATGATGTACACACCTCTGCTACTCAGTGCATGTCATTGGTATCCAAGCGCCCCCATTGGCCGACGGTGACCAGGAGGATAAGGTCGTGGCTTTTGGACGTGAAGATCTCGCGTTCAGACCCTCCCACCGGCAGTCAACATCTTCACTTGGCAGCCCTCTGCAGGCTGCGGCCCCCTTCCTGATAAAACGTGTGCATTGTTATTTCATCAATAAAGAAAGCAATATGATATGAGATAGATGAGTAACAATTGATCTGCGTAAAGAATCGTTCAAATTTTCAGTGAAGTCACTGGAAAGTTGAATACTTCTTAAAGCAATAAAGTATAACTGAAGTTTTAAACTTACGTATAGAAGAAAATTTATCTAATAACAAATGTGATTTGTTTAAATTTTCACACTAGTTCGTCATCAGCATTGCTTTGAAAATAAACAAGCATGGTTACTAGTATAGCTTGCATAGTAAAGATTCTGTTTCAGCACGGCGAGTGACAGATTTTCGACTTTGCTGTGTCCGCCACTGTAAAAGCGCGCAAGTGAAAATTTACCTTCATCCCTATCTCTGTCGACCCAACAATCCATATCAACATCGGTATAATTGAGACAACAGAGGGGTCGAAATTCTGCACGCTGAATTATGCGCACGGATAGCAAATGGGCATTTCCGCGGGAACGAGTGAATAACTTTATGTTATGCGTGTGAATATTTATCTTGACCAGGCGATGCATAAAGGTTGACGAGCCACAGTGGGACCCATAAATTGGCTCAGTACCCCGGGGAGAAGCCTATTGATTCGTGTTGGATTGTTTAGTCAGGCCAAGTGTAAAATGGATGGAAAGTAACTGTATACAAACCTACTGAGTTGGTTAATCGCCCCAACTATCCTGAGTTTCACCGGGAATGTATCTTATAGTCACATTTAGTGACTAACACCTTCTCAAACCAACTTATTGAGCTAAAATTAACTCTAATTTCAGAAGTCTCCAATTAGCCCACAACAAAAATGTATGTTTCTGTCATCGTTTCTTCCATATGCGTTCCGTTTTCGAAAAACACTTTGCGAGGTACTCAATACGAAACAACACAAAGACTATCAAAACAGTCATATGTCAATGGCCGTCTCTTGCATGTAGTAAGGAAGATGAACACGAGCGTGGAACGCATAGATAATTAGACCGAATCCGTTGATTCAAACGGGCCAAAATCAATAAGTCACGTGCCTGATTGCTTACATTACAGGAATAGACCTGTATCTGGTGGATCGTTCGTCTTAAGTTGGCGATTGCCTCAGTGATTGCAATCAACCATCCATTTCAGTGCAGGTGATCGGTGATGTGGATTCAGAATGAAGAAAGAACAAAACTGTCGTTGCTAGTATTATTAACATATTGAGAGATATTGGAGTTAGATAGTCGCTTCTGATCACCATTAGCACTGGCAAAGCAGAGTTATGACTTCGAACGAAACCATCGCCTTGGTCAACCCGGAATTTTTGAACGCAGCTTAATAGAATCCGAAGCAGAAGGCGTTAGAAAAAAGTGATTTCAAATAGTCATCCTTTCTGCTATTGAAATGTTTACAATTTTAAGTTACTCCTAGTTTTAAGAAAGCCTGAGTTGTGACTCCACTATTGGGATAATTATAACGTTAGAATTAGAAATAAAATGGGTGCAGATAACACACATATTGTTTACCGAATAGTCCATCTTTCGTGACGCTGGCCGATCGTTCAGAACTCTGGTCACTGACTGAGAAACACAATTTAGCCCTGCAAGCAGGACTTCCCAGGCTCCAGCAACAGGCGTGCCACCGGAAGAGATAAAGCATTTACCTGTGTAAATAGGGAGTGAAATGCCCACTTTTGCAAGCTTTTACTCCAAGGGATGCAGCACACCACTAGGACTATAATTTGTTTTTCATCGAGCTGATGCCTTGAAAACGTTTGAGGTGTTCCGTTTTTCCTATCATCAGTAGGCCAACAAACCAAGGGTCATTAATAATAAGAAACGAAATCATTTTTCACGATTGTATTTGTCTTGTTATGTCGATACGCAAACCACAAGCATCAGATCATGAGAACTCAGTGTGGTGTTTTATTCCTTTTCATGAATCGTCAACAGAGATTTCGGTTGCTGTGCCTCAGGGTCTCGCGTGCACGCACACCGCGAACCTATTTGTCGGAAACCATGAGGTGAATTTCCCTCTCCGGTTTGGCGTTAGCTGAAGAGTTGACTCGCAATTGTTCGCCCCCGCTTAACGTCCCATTTCAGGCACTAGTGACCCTTCTTGTCAAGGCTGAAACAGTTGTACATTGTTTCCACAATTTCCTAATAGATAGCCGAAGGTTGATATCAGACGGGTTGACAACACTGTTGTCAGTCGACGAACTCACCAATTCCCTTTGGGTCTTTATTGATTCGATTTGGATTTCAGCTCTCTAGTAAAATTTTGAAACCATTTGTGTGTGTTTATATGTGTCATTCACCACGATTTGTTAGAATTTGAAAGTAAAGTTGCAGTTTGCTACACAATTGTCCTGTTCACGTATGCGATTAGCAAACATGACTGGAATACTATTAATACTATCAACGTACTATTAATACCCAGGGTAGTAGTATGCTGCCAGAAAAACCGAGCTGTTGAATAAGATGTATTTTCACGCAATTAGGAGTGAATTGTAAAGAAGATCGCTTTGCTCCCAAAAAAATGCACTCGCCACATATTTCTCGAGTACGACCAGTGAATCCTGTTTTAACATCGATTGGTGCTTCTCGCCTTCGTCGTTGGGGCCCAAGAGGTGAGAATTGTTGCTGGTCGGAGACCTTATGACTCCGAAATCAGCGGCAGCAGTGATGTCTAGCCTGTTTATCGAACTCATCTTCCTTAAAATTACCCCCAAAATTACTGATTTAAATAAATTTGTGGGATGAAAACAAAATAAAACAGTTTCGCGATCAAATGAAGCAAGGAATGTATCGAAAAATCGATGCGCCGTGTTTTGGCTTTTAATTTTGAATGATTTATTGTTAATATCACGGCGTTGTTGGTAGATGTTATGCGCCGACGTTTCGACTACCTTGGGTAGTCTTTCTCAAGGCAAGTTTTACGATCATTTGATTGCAAGCATTTGGTTGTGGAATTTGCTTTGAGAAATACTACCCACGGTGGTCTAAAAGTTGGCGCTGTGTTATTAACATTATACCACTGTTAATTAAAAAAAACAGTTTTTTATGGTTTCCTACTTTTTCCCCTTGTTTGTCCATCTTCTGTGAAGGTCCATTTGTACGTAGTTGCCTTGTCACCACTTTCGATTTCAGCCCGATATAGTATATATATTTGAATTTATCAATTTTTGTAACGTTTGAGTTCTCATAGGATTCGATGATATCTTCATCATGATATTATTGTGTTCCCGTTTTTCATATTTTCAGCCAACAACGCACTACTTAGCCAGATGACAGTCTTACTGCAGCCGATTTGGAGCTTCGTCGAACATTTTCACGACTAAGTGAATTTCATATATGAAATACTAGAAAAGTGAACCATACAGAATTACAGAATGCCTTCATTTTGACTGACGTTACACGTTTATTTCCATAGCTCCTTGGCTCCTGTGCTTTTGCTCAGCGATCCGTGGCTTGTTGGATTTAGATCAAAAAGGCTGTCCGAGAACACGAAGTTCAACGCGTGATACGTTTCCCCAAACAAAGTTGAACAGAAGTCAGGGCCACGTTGCCTATTCACTGACTCAGGAAACATGATTTTCACCAATTGCAGCTTACGCAGTTGCTCGGCGGTTTGTTGAAGTTTGCCACATTATGACGAAGCCTGGTTACCATTGCTTTGTACTATTTTAGGCCTCTGACATGCATTAGCTGAAGGTCACCGAAAGACGACTTCTTCGCAGCTGGCCTCAATACACGGAAGGCTGAATGCCGTCGTCATAACCGTGAGAAGTCGATTACTACACATTGCTGTGCAAAACACTAACGGTGAAGAAGATAGATCGTGCGATGAAGTTCACCGAATTCTGCGGGCGTCTGATCATTCAGCCCAATTGATACAGATTTTGACTCACGACTGTTCCTTTAGAGTTCACCTGTTCACCTCCAGGATTGGTGGATAAGCATCGCTGGTTAAGCCAAACAACGATAAAATGGGTGTGCACTGATTCTATTTTTCCACGACAGTTTGTTGGGCCTTAGTATCGGATGATAAAACATCCCTTTGTGTTTTCTTAAGAAATGCTCGAGTAACTATTTGATTTTCCCAATACCGTTCATAGTTCATTGATTGACGCGTGGGATTGTTTACGAATAACCTGTGTTCATTCTATAATTTGCTTTCTCAGTACCAGATCCGTTTGTTCAAGTCAAATGCATTGGAAAAAATAGAGCCCTTGCTTTTGTACAAAAAGCACTTTGACCGGAGAACGACGGAGATGAAAATTTCCGTACTCTCGTTTGATGCTTTGATCGTGCATGGTAAAATCGGAAGTATTTTGTTCACAACGAAGCAATCGCACTTTGCTGTTAGGCAAAATGCTAATGGATTTTTGGTAATCCCCTTCTCACCCCCGTTCAGCCCACTCGTTTCACAAAGTTCCCAAATCCACGTTCGGATCCCAACATTACCAATCGGGTTGTGAACAAACTATCGACCCCAAAAGCTGGGAACAAGAGCGAAGGTCAAAACGAATATGACTGCTAGGACGAAGCGAAAGCTTCGATTTTGTCTCGCTTTGGATCTTTGTGGTTTGTTCACTCGTCCATTAGTTAATCCGGTCACGGGTGAATAGATGCACAAGAGAAGACATTAGGTTCGTGCCCAATGAATTAAATGCGCAATGTTCAGAGGAAATACATGGTGGACAGTAAGCGGTTATTCGGGGTAATTTTGTGCCTATCCACGACCATTCAAAGTGGATAGTTATCATCCGAGAGTGGACCAATGATCTCCGATCCAGGAGCAGCTGCCCATTGCAGTGAACAAAACTCGAAGATTGCACTTATAATCACAGACTAGTGGCTCGCAGTCGAACTCGGACTTGCAAAGCCACAGGTGGTTTGTGCGGCTCTAACTTTTAGCTTCATTGTTTCCGATTATCTCCCCGACCAGATATTATGACCGTGTCACCAATTTATGGAAATAAAACACTAGATATCCTTATATTAAGGGCAAAAGATATCCCTAGGACACGTGTGACATCGCATACCGATCAAACATTGGGTATCGTCAGCGTTGTCTACGGTACCGAAACCTCGATCTACTCCTGTCTCAACATACACGGTAAAGTCACTGAAGTTTTCACATGTACGTGGTGCTTACTGTATTCGAACTACCCCCTCTTCAGTTGGATAAGCAAAGCAAACTCATCAACTTCGAATTTCCTGTGGAAAGTCAAAACTATTGCTTGTGGTCTTTTAATCTATACAAGCTAACATTCACTGTTTTGGATGGAAATGAGGCAACCCCCGACGGAAATGAATAAAAATCAGAACGGCATCCCCTTCGAATTCGTCAGACTTATCACCGTAAGAGAGTACTGGGTACGGCGGTCTGCTGGCGGTCGAAAAACTACAAGGCGCGAGGGCAAAATTCTGGTTTTGGGGATTTGGCATGCTTTATATCTTTTTTCAATGTCACAATGTTCCGCATGTACAGTCCGCGGATTACTTGTGACCCGTGCCACGCACAACACGGTGCTAGTTACGGGGATGAGAATGTATTCTTAAACACGGTTTGTCAGTAATAGTTGAAGGTCTAGAAAATACGCGAGAAAATCGTCAGGAATCACTAATTGCGCCCTTGTGCTGAGTAGCGAATATGATCGGTTTGGCGCGACAACTGTTGGACCACGGGTGTTTTATTTTTAAAATCTACAAGTATGTCGTAGTCTCTAATCCACCAATCAAGTTTACAGTACACTAATTTTGCATTTGACAAGGCAGCGCACAGCGTGGCATTGATGTTCCACTTCACACCCAGACTGAAGCTCCGAAGGCAAAAATTTCGTGATCTGTTTTTGTTCAAAACTAGACGAAGGAATGAAGTGACAATAACACACTCGTAGTCGCCGATGCCCACTGCACGGGCGGTAGGAGGAAACCCAAAAACTGTGCATATTATGACCGCGTCTAGGTACAAATAGGTCAGGTGTGATAGTGAGCCCGCAGAAGAAATCCAAGCCTATCTGCCACCGAATCACGATGAACAATCAGTGTCTAGCTTGTCACAGGGGACCTCCAAAACTTTCTCTGTACAATTAATTCAACCCTATTACAAACCACCAACAAGGATGCAAACACGAGAGGAACGAATTGGAGTTCGTGGAACTATCTAAACCTGGGTGCTGCGGCTCGATTTGGCCTTTGCCATTCAAAGTGAAAGCCCGTAGCACGATGCATTCGAAAAATTAACTCGCATTGGCTATTTAATCACACGTCGTCTTCCGGCTTTATGGGTACACGTCAACCGAATCTCTGCTCACCGAAGTATTTAAATGATCCAGTCTTGCAAATATAGCATTTCCGCCTCGACGCCGGATATTCGCAACAGTAAATGCTAATAACAAGCCAAGCAAATAAAGGCTACACGTCTTTCACTTCCATGGGAACAAGGAAGGAAGCTCTTGTTCGAAAAACGATGAGAAGTAAAATTGTAACCTTAAAAGCTCATGTGAGTAAACGGTATTATTTGCAATTAATGTCTCTGCTTCGTCTCAGTTCGCAGGGAGTTGAACTGACTTAAAGTGCTCTGTGTCCTTATGGATTAATTGGTGTAGTCTTCGGAAATCCGTTCAATTTGAGTCGTCTTATTGTTCCCCGCAGTACTCGAGTGGGCAGCACGGGAACTATTCGAAGATTCAAAGGTCCCCAGCTTGTAAACATGAGGACCGAATGACGTAAGGAATGTGTCGAAAAATCGATGCGCCATCTATTGGTTTTAATTGTGAATGATATAATGTTAATAACACAGCATTGTTGGTAGGTGTAATATGCTAACGTTTCGACTAGCGTGGGTATCCTTTCCTAAGGCGTTTTACAATCGTTTGATTGCAAGCATTTGATTGTAAAACTTGCTTTGTGAAAGACTACCCACGGTAGCCGAAACGTTGGCGCATTACAACTATCGACAACGCTATGTTATTGACATTATATCATTCACAATTCAAAGGTCCCCTTTCTGATTGAAATTTTAGGCAACTGATGGCTTTGACCCCGTCTAAAAAGAAAAATTCACCTCGATTTCAAGTGATATTTAACGAAATAATTGAATCAGACAACAACAGCGAACTAATAATTCTGATGAGGTTTACATTACCTCGTAACTCAACGGTGCTATCTGAAGGTTGAGGGTCAATTTATAATTTCCGTGTCCTAACTTTCAAAATGCAAATCACTTACATCAACGCACAGACCATTCGCACAGGCCTTATTAGTAGAGCGAATCAATCAACCAATTAATCAATGAGATACTGTTAGTAAACAGGGTATTTCCACTAGCAGAGTTGGCGAATTTCAAAGGTATTCGGACAATCTTGACCGCTTAAAATCGATGAAACGGAACCACGTCTGTTAGACTAGTAGAAACAATTCCAAAAAAAGGAGTGTTAATATCAAATATTTATTCTTCCTATTCACGCAAATAAAAGTTTCTGTGATTAGCTCAGAAGATTCTAATCTGAGACGATTTTGCATTCACAATAATGTTGACTGAAACAAAGCTTGACTGTGTCTGACGTTTTCGGTGCATAGCCTAATGTTCAATCTGTAGCAACAAAAACGAGAGCGTACATACCACCTCACTGTTGTCCATATTTTGCCAGTCACGGTCTTAATGCTCATTAGACAAGTCTAATTCATCCTGACAAAAGTCGACAAATGTTTGCAAATACTATATGGATAACCAGACACGCTGACTTGGTATAATTTGTTCTCAGTTATTGATCCCGTTTTATCTGGTCCCTTGTACATGCCGACGTTGGAGGTTCCATTTCGTCGGTATTGATTCTCGAGTTCAACTCTCATTACCTACTCTTTTGATCATAAATTGTTGTTTTTATTCCTGTTATGGGACAGATGTTCAACTTTCGTCGGTTTCGATCATTTGTTTATGCCAAACCGATGCCCTTTCCATTTAGACTAACTTGAATTGTTCTACCAAACAACTTACATAAGTGAATACTCAGATTCAAAGTTTTCAATCCAATCTTATCTGTATGACAAAACTGGAAATAGGTTAGGAGTGTATTCTGCGAATCACACGCATGATTGCTGGTTGTTCCGTTTTAGCTAGGCACCGCTAACCTATAGAACGATGCAGCTGGAATTCAAAAGCGGTGAAGTTTTCGTCAGTAGTAGAAATTTTCCGAAATTGGATTTCTGATAATTTCACATCGCTGCTCTAGCAATGAGATACTAGCTGTATTCGCAGGGTCCCCGTGTGTAGATGCATCGAGAAATGGGTACAAACAGACCTGCCAGTCTGGAAAACATAAGAAAACCGAACATGTGCTTCCGGGTATCTTGTTTTATGTACAGGTTTATCACTGGATAAAATTATCTAGTATATTTTGGCTAATGGTGCCGAGAAAATTTGCTAATTGAGTTCTATTTGATTTTTCGGCTCAGTTTTGGACGTCACATTACTCAGAAGCTCCTAAATGTCTGCTAAAGGAAAATAAATCTTATTCAACAGGCTTGATGTTGGATCCCATTATATATGTCCATCGATCAAACTTGTGTTCAACTTAGTTGGTCAAAACACAATGAGCGTCTCACCCATCTTCATTCCTAAAGTGGATTCTTTTGAACTCCTAAAACCCGAGGGCTGCGCGTTTAATGAAACCAAGGCATTCCCCTTTGGTTATTACCAGTTTTCAAACGTCCGGTCGATTTTCCGTATTGAAACTGTAACAATTTGAAAATTTGGTCAATATTACCTACTTCCGGAGAATTTACCGTTCTCGGTAACCCTTTTTCCAACCAGACTAGTCTACTAACGATTTTCATCGTTTTATTCTTGTTTTTGTTATTGTTCATTCAATTACATGTAGCCCAGCCAATAAAAGTCAGCGGCGCGCAGTACAACATGTGTCTGTTTCAAATGGACGTGACTCGACAGAACGATACAATGGATAACTAAACAATGCAAGACCATCTGCTTCTGGACCGAATAACACAAACGTTTGTTCTCGTTTCATTGTTCCGTATTGTTCTGCATTCGCATTGCCAAATGCAGATAAATTTTCACTTCTACAGGGTGTGTTTCATCTACTTCAGACTCTCGCCTCCGGCATCAGCATTTTTTAAGCTATCTCTTACTCGAGCTCGTTCGGTTTTGAACTTTGCAGTCCTCTTCCGGATCGATAGGGGCAACAGAATATTCTACTAATGTTTTACGGTCTCTAAAACATATCTAGTGGTTAATCAGAACGATGCTCCCGTATTCGTTTCGAAATTAAAAACCGATAATTTCAATCGAGAAACAGGGTCCACGTGACAATCAGCTGTGCAGCACAGACACACAGAGAGATAGAGGTATTCATCCACCCGACCAAACACAGTGAAGTGATTTGTGTGTGTGAGTGTTTTTGAGCGTGCATGGTACCTCATGAAAAAAAAATGAAATCTTTCATTTATTTGTAAAATCGTGCTTACGATGAGCACAGAAAGCGAGCAGAGCACGGGATTCCAAGTCGAACATTTTGACCGTCTCAACTCACCGGTGCAGTTCATCTAACACTCACATTCAGGCTAACGTGGTTCCTAATTTTCTATTCGGCAGAACATTCTTAAGCGTTTGTTCCTTCAGGACAGCGTCAACTCCAATAAGCAATACAACGGGAGTCAGAAAATTGCAAGAAACTTGAGTGAAATCATGAAATTTGAAACGCAAAGTCAAAATTGCATCTAAACTGACTTCGACGGATAGTATTACCTTATTTAGCTTTATATAAACGCCTTGCAGTAGTACAGTTTATCAATATTAGCGTACAGCCCAACAAAATATATTCTTACGACAAATTTTGTCGTAAGAAACAGAATATGCAAAGAGATAGGTAGCAAGATAAATGGAAACGAGTAGTTGAGCCGATCGATAGATAGTTACGTGGAAAGACAGATAGCTGGATAGATTAAAAGATAGATGGATGGATGGAAACTAGTGGACAGTTGGATAGACAAATACATATGCATATATACATATATATATATATTAGAAATATAAATATATGCACATGGATAGTTAGTGGCAGTTAGAGAGAGCCGAGTGTGTAAGTATAGATAGGCAGGTTGAAGGGTGCGATTTGCTCAGTTGAGAGATCGATTGCTAGACAGGCCGATACCTTTTTGTTTAGTTGGACAGGTGACCGGAGAGGTTGTTAGTTAGTCGGTTAGTTAGTTCTAAACTGGAGTGTTTTGATAGGTAGTGAACAGCTAGACAGAATCAGGCGGTTCGCTCGATAGGTAGATTTGTCTATTTATGCATAGTCAGATAATCAGATAGCTAGAGAGATAAATTCGTCTACATATTGACTGAGTGTTACAGTGTTAGGTATACTGGATTGTGGATTGCTTAATAGACAGACAGACAGACAGATAGAATTTGGCACCGAACCATTATTCGAATTGCTCAGTGATAAACATTTCCTGCCTGATACGATTCATTGCTTCCGTAATCGATTACTTGGGTGCCCATTTGCCACGATCGCAATCTGAAACCTTAACCATGTCGTATCCACCCCTCTCCCTTGATCCTCCATATAAAAAACCTAGCCGGAAAAGCCACCGTTTATCTTGCCCATTTGCTTGTCTAACGTTATGTCTTTCTACTCGACTGATTGTTGACAAAGTTGGGGATATTTTGCCTGCCTACGTTGTACGAGTTTAGTTTATCCTCGTCCAGCCTCGTTTTTCGGACAAAAAGACCGGTGAACCCGATTTCACGCAAGTGAGCCACGTCGATCCAGATTGAACGCTATTGTTTGTTCACTGATCAGCCATCAGACGAGGGCTACACGACCCAATCGATGTACAACAGCAGCCTCTCTTTTTCGAAGTGTTCATAGTCTTCCCTTGTTCTCCTCGGCCAGTTTCTTGTTGTCCGGAACTGAAGCTAAGGAATTCGCCTGCTGCATTATTCATAATCGTTCGTGTAAGATTTATAACCCTTCCGGATTGTTTATTCCAGTTTACTGGTTTTCAGAAAAGCGATTGATGTTGTGTCCTCTTATCACAACTAAACATTTGTTCCGCGGAATCCGAAAACTCCAGGGCTATTTCAGAACATCACAAAACTGACTACTTCGCTGATTAGTGGACGCGCTTTGTGGATGAATCCAGTTCGAGTTGCTTCAGACTTGTAAAATGATGTTCATTCCTGATTTGGTCATTACGTCCAATCAAGTTTTAAAGTTGCCTCAAAGTTAGAGTGGATGATTTCACCGTGTCAGTATCATTGCTCGAATCGTCATTTTCGAAGTGTGTGGAAACAATTTCGAATTATCAGCCTATCGATTTGTTAAAATACTATTCAACTACGTTTGTGACGTGCTATAACTCACACTCGGCCTATATGCACGTCGGTACGTTGAACCGAAAATTCATGCGCCAGGAAGTCCGACTTATGCGGAAACCCGCGAGATCGCAAAGGAATTCTAAAAATTACTAAAGTGAACTATTATTTTTCATTCCGTCCAATTACTGAATAATAGTATTCAAATTTAAATAAGCAAAGCTTCGTAAAACGAATTTTACTCGTTGATTCATGGAGTGTCACTATTTGGACGATATTTTTCGATTCTTTGTCTTGGATTGTTTGGAACTTTGCCTGCGAAAAATAATGTCTCGTTTCAGTCAAAAATGGTGACGGTAAGAAATAAAATAGGAAAAAGTACATTATTCACCTTGTAAAAATGAAAAAATCTCATCGAATAATGATCTGAGCTCCTTACCTTAAGTTGCTTCGGATGTCAGCGGAAACACGGTCACTTTTTGTCAAAATTCGTGATAAATATGAAACACTGGAGTTCTTATGGATATTGATTCTAGAGGGTATGGAGCGAAAAGCGGATCGTGTTGAAATATGGGAACGGCACATGATAAGACCGTTGTATGGAGGATGGTGGGAACTGAAAATTTTTGAGCAAACTTCTCACATGCTGATAACTGCTGATCACATTCATTGAAGGGCAATTCTGTTAAGTGTATGAAAGACACTAGGATTATCACATGATGGGTCCATTGTTAAATAAAACGATAGCTTACCGTACCGATGACTGCTATTTCCTATCTAGGGTGTTTTCAGAATAATCGATAAACACTCACTTCAATAATCTTACTTTGGTGCTGGAAACTTGATACCTATTGACCTGTTTCATTTTGGAAATGTGATTTATCTCTAAGACTTCAAATATATTGATTTAATCAGAGCAACAGTAGTGCCTATCATTGCATCCTTATCAGTATCTATTTTGACGAAACGCCATGAAGAATGTTCCGTAACTGAGAGGATCGGAATACAGGACTGGATCCCGAGCAACACTGACGCCACTTAAGCACCAAAAGCAAAGAATCCACCTAGTGAACAGGGACAGATTATTTGGGCTGGAGATCGCTGCTAACTTCAAGAAGCAACTTACCGGAGTCCCTGGGAAATCGGAGCTTAGTGGTTGCTACATGACTGGCACAGTGGCCGCTTGGAAAAGTGGACGAGAGGAGAGGAAACATATGGTCAGTTTTTCCGACTGGATTCACCTCGACCGTTTGTTTATTTGCTATTACGTAGATGAGGAAAAGTCAACTTTCGGTTTCCGTTTGATTCACGTGAAAGTGCAAAATAGGCCAAACGTCGTAAGCCTGGTCCGAAGAAGTCCTAATCCATTGGCACATATGTGAAACTAATTTTCCGGTTATGCGGTATTTGATAATGAGGCTAAGGGAACATGATCCGAGTGAGTCAATCTGATTTTTGGATTTTGCAAATATCGATCAAATATGAACATGCGACCGACATTGTGTATATTTACAATAATGTTAAGTAATAACAAAAATTATGACTTATTCAAAACTGCCTACTTTTTGACCTCAAGTAGACTGGATTTGTGACAGACTCGGTTAAGTACCCATCGGATGGGTAGATCAACTACGTCCAAAATAGGGCAGTTCACTGCGTGATTGAACGCTTGTTCGGTAACCTAGAGCGCAAAAGTATCTGTGCTAACAAGGAATAAGCATTCGCAGTCACATGACTGAAAAAAGAAAATGGCGACAAATTTTGATGGAATTCTTTGGCCTAGTGGAAGAATAATTAGTATGAAGCATGTTTGTTTCTAAGACAACGCCATATTTCCAAGGCCGTGTTTGCAAATGGCAAAGCAATGCATCCAACATGATCTGAATCCTTGCCCACGGGGAATCGTTGTGTCGATTCGTGCCTCAATCGCCTCCTCTCTGATGACTCCACCTAGTGAGCCACATACCCAATAATAACGGACGGATCACAGTGCTGCCATTTGTGCCTCAGACGGTGCAAATATTACTTCAGCTGCATTGTACACTAGTGCGTGTAGTAGGATCATTCGGAAAAATTTTGAAAAGATTGATTTATTGTTTTTAGAGATCAGGAGCCAATGCGCACTTTATCAATATTGTTTCTACTCTTTTTTTATACTCACTTTCATCATCATGTTTTTGGATAAATTATACCAACACCTTTGCTTGTAGGCAAACGAAATTTCGCATCAACAAAGCCAAGTTGTTTGTGGGAACAAAAGATTGGAGCATTATTCGTAAAAAACCGACGCTTTGTCAATCTGATCGCCTATTCATCTATCCAGTTTTACGCGGTCAAAGAGAAAACGGTCGTTGTTGAGCACTTTCTGCATTATTTTCATTACGACGGATAGGGTGAAAAAAGTGAAAACTTATTGGATTTAATTTGAAATCACGCCATTTTATTCCGGAATACACCGCGGGAAAACTGGAAATCACAAAGAAGAAGAAGAACATTGATCTTGTGAGAAGACACCCAAGAAGTTGTCCATCGTTTGAAAATCTCCTAGAGAAATTTTGGCCATGGTGACCGAAACGTCAGCTTTTTGGGTCTCTCGGCATCGACGCTGTTTTCAACAAACACATTTCCATACAATACATCATACGATGCCGCATCCCTTTTTTGATATACTCTGTACCTCATTCGGATCTGTTGATTTGTGGTGGGGTTTAGCTAGATCATCCCATCTCTGGTTGCAGATTGCGTGTCGACCAGTGAGGAATGCAGTGGACAAAAGGATCGATAATTGTTTTAATTGATTAATTGATGTGGTAGCAGAAATCCACATTAGAAGATTCTCCTAATATGACGAGCAAAGGCACTGCTCAATTCACCACGCAGAACGGGCGGTTGTACAAACCTTCGTCCTTGGTTCGTGACCTCGAATGGGTCTGGACGGGTGCGCATTCGTGAAAACTGCCTTCAGGGCAGATGAAGCACCATGCACATTTTGCTGTAAGCTAAATTCTCACGTTTGCTACCCTCGAAGTTCTGTCGTTTCAGCTGCACGAGTTGTTCTTGCTTTGCGTCCGGTCTCACAGAAGGAATTCCAGTAGTTGTCTGTAGTTTTTGAATCTTCCGAAATTAAGAAATCCGAACTGAACTGGAACATTTCGTTTCATCTGTCATCATTTTACACTGGAGATGGCAATTTATTATTTACTCCCACGTTGGCCGGCGGTGGCCAAACGGATAAGGCTGTAGCATTTGGACGTGAGGGTCACTCGTTCGAATCCTTCCACCGCCGGTCAGCTTTCTCACTTGGCGGGCCTCTGCTGACCGCGGCCCCCTTCTTGAAAAATGTTGCACACCGTTGTTTCAATAATAAACTGGGTGAAAGATAAACGATAAAAGGTCACCTTCAAGCCACTAATATTGTCGCGATCAAAGGAAATAGTACACCGTTTCCCGGAAAGTTGATTTACTCTCAAGGATTTCCGAAGTGGTTAGTCCTTTCCCGATTTGGTCCGCTCTTGTGGTACAAAATTCAGTCAAAAGTCGCCCCAATCACCTCATTGAATGGAAGTTCTAGACGGAATTATGTTAAAAAATGCAACTATCAAACATATTTTCCCTGGGATACCAAAATCAAATCGTGACATTTCACTCGCGACAAGAATCACTTGTGATTCGCGATTGTAAGCAGCACGGTCTAGACTACGTGTGGCATTAGACTAGTGCGTATGTGCGTCGAACGACATTTAAGGTCAAAAGTAACGTTTAATGTGAAATTTTTACATGCAAATGGGCGTACATCTTTCGTTTATGTTGTCAGCTCACTCGGAAGCATGAATGGTACATGGTGTGGAGAGGGGAGTAATTAGCCACGCGCAAAGTGAAAAGATTAGAGACAGCATTTAGTTTCCGGCAAACAGGCAAACAACGACAAGAGAAAGAAAACACGAGCCGGACAAACTGGACCGAGAGGGAACAAAACACATTTGGTTTCCATTGTTTTGTGCACATTGTTATTTGTGTTACGCACGGTCTGTCGGGACGAGTTCCAGTTGTGCATTCGCCGAAGATGATAAAACGTTCTCACTGAGAGATGATTGATGTACACCAGAACAGTTTCCCTAGACTGGAATAAATCAAGCAAATTTAAGAAGTCGTGTATAGCTTACACAGGGTTTTGAGGAAACGACTTGTACAGCAATTTGGTAAAATTATGCAAAATTAGTCCCATAGAGCAAGCCGAAATATCGGCAACTGTGATGGAGTGAATTGCATTGTAATTAACTCTGTCTGGCCAATCCAGATCGATTTTCGAAAGCCTCGAATGACTTTACTTCCGGTTTCTAGGTCCAGCGAATGCAATCGGCCAGGCATGTTGATAAAATGGGAACAACCGAAATCCTCTAGTTTGCTTGGGCCCCGGTTGTTTGAGATGGACTCAAAAGCGGACAAAATGATAACATAACGCTCCTCTTGACAAGGTTTCGTCGGAATTTAGAGCGTGATATCCAGCGTTCACAATGAATGTATTAAGTAGAATAAAACACAGCGCCCAGTCTTGAGTTAGGGTAACAGTGACCCATTGCTCTTCCGTGCTTTTGAAGAGACTCATGCAGAAAGAATCATTTAGAAGACACGTGATTACAGTCGTGGAAATACTAGCATCATGGTTTTTCGGGAATCGGGAAGTGCACCAAACAGCCGTACAAATCACTGTCGGAGTGGCACGAATTTTCCTCCAAAGATGTGCTAATATGACAGCAATCTCTTTGACATGTGCCCAGCCGAAGAGGTACTGAGTGGGTGCATAAATTCACCAGTTGTCCTGTTCACGATCGAGGCTCGGAAAACTGGCTGCGCTCATTTCTAATCTAAGCAATGAATATCTGACACTACCACTCAAAGGGCTGGGTTCAGAGACCACAGTCAACACTTCGTTTCACCAAACGCGTGCTCGCCTCTATGTCAGTGTCTCATTTGAACAGATCGGCTAAGCGCCAACAAATTTGGTGGTGCACGTTTTTGAGTTTACTCCATGAATACAAATTCCCAGATGCATTTGTACACTCACCCTTAGGCGACCGCGTAAATCGGCATCCGAGTCAACACATACACGAGATCGTGCGCACAAGCAGAATTGTGCAAGAGAAGATCTGCAATAAAATGGCCGAACCTGAATTTTGACGCCAAGTCGTCGGTAACTGGTTTCGACAAATGAATGTGGATTTTCCATTTGCCACGGCCGGCTCCATGCAGAGGCCCACTTTCTCACTTGTCACTTGTCGACATGCCCGTGTACACGTTGATTCTTTTCGTTTCGTTGCAAATTTATCCTCCCTAATACCATGACATCCAGTTTGTTGAATAAGTTAAAGTTCACTGGTCCTTCTCATTTTATTTTAACTTCATTGGTTATCATGCCGTTGATTTTGGTTTCTACTGTGTTTTCGTAGTGAACTCAGCCAGCGCAAACACATTCCCTTAGAACTGTATTGATTATTAATTGTGAATGATATAATGGTAATGACACAGCGCTGTTGGTAGATGCAATGCGCCAACGTTTCGACTACCGTGAGTAGACTTTCTCAAGGTAAGTCTTACCCAAGATAGTCGAAACGTTGGCGCATTGCTTTTACCAACAATGTTGTGGTATTAACATTATACCATTCGCAATTAAATCCAATACATGGCGCATTGATTTCTCGATACACTCCTTACATCATTTGGTCTTGATATTTGCAAACTGGTTATTGAGTATTGTTATTGGTCTTTTGACCTTCATGATGATCAAAACAGAGTTCTCTTAGCTTACTTAAGAAGCAGTTTTTGGTCAGGCCCGGATTCCGTACGGTTGGTACATGATTAAAATCACTTAATCTACCGTAAAAATTATCGAACTAACGAATAACACTAGGAGAGAAGTAAAAAAACGATTCTAGGAAGATGTAGGGAAGTTGGTATGTACACAGCGGCTACCCGGTACAATTTCTTTCCTCGGAACTTGATCAGCTTTTACAGACCTTACTCAGATTCACTCCCGAAAGTGGTCAGCCATTGCACAGAATTAGCTTAGTTTGTTCTCGGGATCTTCGTTCTGGAGAATTTTGGAAATTGTCTCAGAGTTCGTGGTGGTAATCCATACGTGAGTTAATCTCGGTCATGCGTTGTGCGAGTGAACATTCAATACTACTTGGTAAATATGCATGCACCGGTAATACCAGGTTTGAAGCATCCGGATTCTATCCAATAGGATCATATCACGCTCATGTCCACGCCTGACTGAGATCCGATACGAACAACACGGAATGTGCAAATAGCAGACTTATAAGCAAACGCTATAGTCATCTTATTGCATGGGGATCAAGCCACATGGAAAAGTGTTCGCATGAAATTATTCACCTTGTGTTATCACCTCTCACCTGGGCACTCAGAAACCATGGAAATACTGTGCAGCTATTTCATCCTTGTCGACCGCCTCTGAAGTGAGACGCGAACTAGAGGCGAACGGTTTCCAGTCGAAAATGTTACCCATTACACTACTGGAAACGCGCTTTCAATGGTTTGCTGAACTTGACCACGTCATAATGTTGCATCTCACCTTTACTGTTCTGCATGACCACTGGCCGCCAACGCAAAGCGATCGACCCTTACTAATAGATGACTTCTCTGCTCCTAGCGTAAGTACAACGAAGGCTTTCGAGATGACCAACAGATCTTGGCTAATTGGTACGCGCTAGTAGCAGGAGAGTATTTTTATTCGGATTCGGTACAAAATATATTGTTATCTGAGATATGCGACGAGCACGAATTTCTTTAAAATCTTCGGTCAATAAAAACAGGATGACTTGTGAAAGGCAAAATCCATTCAACCATTAAAATAAATGGCGATCAACTGAATCTACACAGTTGTGGCTGTCTTTGGCGAAAACGACAAATCATGACGATTCGGCAGTGTGCCACAAATTTTCCTTGGATTTCGTCAAACGGAGAGCCCCAGTGTGATTGCAAGAGTGTCGATCTAGCTAGGCTGTCTCTTGCATGAGACCACAAATGTTCTCAACGAAACTATCAGCTGGCATGAACATGCGAACGATAACTGTGCGAAGACAGACAATCGCACCTGTGTAAATAACGGTTTTCTTCTTTACTGGGGGACCCAAAATATCTCGCCTCCAAATGTGCTGGCCTTATAGACCTTCAGGTATTCTATCTCCTCTCTGAAATTGCGAGCGTTCTGCTTTTTTGCACATGAAATCGAATAAGATTTCAAATTGGCAGGGTAGGTCAAACATCAGACAAAATTCTGTCCCCGAATTACCCTTTAATACGGTGCAAATGGGAATCATGAAGGAAGGCAGTACTTTAGCATGGTTCACTCGCCAAATCCTCTGCGCCCGCGCAGAATTGCATGATTCTGGTCGTAACAGGGGATCAAAAGCCGGCGTTTTCCATGAGTGCAGTACATGAAATTATAGGCTGAAGTCAATCACAGCCGCACAAAATTTAATCCTTCCCCAAAGAGGACCTGGGCAATGAGTAATGGGTCATTGGACACCTATATGGAAACAGGTGACCTGGTTGGATGCCAAACGATTAGCGGTTATCTAAGTCCGTCGCATAAAACCGAGATGTCATGACTATCGTCTTGCACAAAATAAATGAAAGAAAGCTTCCAAACTTCACTTTAATGCATTCATGTCCAAGTCGGTGAGCGGATCAGTCAAGCGAGACTAAACTGTGATTGGTCTTCGGTTAAGTTATTTTCATTCTGCTTTATTTGCGCATTTCCTAAAACAACCGCTGGAAATGTGTTCAATATCCAGCTTAAAGTTCCAAGTGGAACTTCAACCATTCGCGGCTACGATCCTTTCCGTGCGCGAGTTTTCTCTTGCTATTCGACTTTTGGGTTTTATTCAGCTAACTTTGACCGGCTAGGTACCACTACTACCCACTCTGACATGGGCATTCCGCTTGCAGACACAAACTCACCGGCTTCACTAAGAAGTTGTTTTGCCGCGGATTCCCGATTGTCGGCAAACGCGTGTCTATCGGCCACTGAACTGAGAAAAATTCTAATCAGGACATGTTCCAACTCCGAGATCGGTATTCACAAACTGATTCTTGCACTCCTCGATGTTGCTGGATAAGACACTCTGTACCGGCCAAAATTTAAAAATATCGTTTTACATTGCAATAATGCGAAGTCGCCCGGCTGGAAACGATACGGTGGACCGTCAGGGAAAACATTTCCGCCTTCGAGTTTCTTGTCTCGTTTGCATCCGATACGTTGGCTGCCAGTTGCATTGTGTGAGTTTAGTATTTACGCTTCACACATTCATGAGTCAATGAACGAGTGACACAATTTTCATCAAGTGCAGATTAAAGGCAAACTTCTTGAAGGGTTTCCTAGCAAAGTTCACGGTTTGAAGTAGCAAACTAGAAAAATTAGAAGTGGAAAACACGGGAAACTCCAGATATTATGAATGTTACCAACACTGGACTGGTTCATCTATACGGCAGTATTCCGGGTCAATTGATCTCTTTGTTTAATGACTAACAAAACCACGAAAATCTTAATCTGTGACTCACGTGAACCATGGTATGGGATAACCCCGTATCGTCTTACTGGTATGGGTGACATTCACCCGCGTTGGTTGCACATTTACACTTCTGCGGTTAGGGCTCCATGCTACTGGACGCGATCCTTGGCTAAAATAAGAAAATGAACACTTTACGCGTTAGCAAACAAACAGTAGTGGTTCGCACGAAGTGTTGGTTTTTGCTTTTTACTGTTTTTGCCTGTAGGCCCGGTGGCATGGTGGTTAAAAGGATACCGATAGTTGTCTCATCTCGAGATAGCTCACTATAGAACAAACAGTCACCGTTTCTCAACTGTCAGTGAACACGGTTTCCTGCTCTGGCCTTGCAGACTGGGTCTTCTAACCAGGAGCTATCCGCAGTGACCACAGAGGGAAGTTTACTTCGACTTAGGCTGATGTGTAGCACAAAGCCGATGGATTTAATGCACAGGGGGTGGCCGAACGGATAGGGTCGTGACGTTCAGATGTGAAAGGCGCCGGGGTCGAATCCTCCAAACGCCGGTCAATTTTCCCACTTGGCAGCCCTCTGATGACCGCAGCCCCTTCCTGAAAATTGCATCTAAATGAAACCATACCAAACTTCGGCTGCTGACCTATACAAGAGAAACCAAGCGATAGCAATCCAGGTGCTATCCACTACCAAATACAATTTAGCCTAGGAGAACAATTAAAAGTGCGTATATGGAACTTGTGAAACAGTGAACGCTCGAAATCTTAAAAGGTTATTCGAATCCCTAAGGCTGTTCCGTCGAAACAGTGTGCTTCAGGTTTGCACTTCAAGCTTCTATTTAATCCACCGCTTGAAAACGAACTAGCTCCGCTTAACTGTTCGGAAAGAGACGAGGCGAAGAAAATCAAGGAATTCAAGTAACGGAAGGAACTCGGGCCAGTACCTATGGAAGACGTCATTCTAACAAACGATTTAAAAGTTCCGCTTGTACTTGAGAACAACGAAATCTCCGCAAACTGGGATCGTATATCAGGACAGATTTGAATCCTGCGCCGACGGATAGTTCGCTATAATCCAAGGCGACGGTGTTTCTTCCTATCACTCGTATAACAACAAAAATGCTTGCCGTTGTTTTTTCGGACCAACTTTCGACGTCTACTAGCCTGCGGCACATATCTAAGCTAAACTGAACGCATTTGAACTAATTTTATGTACGAAACTAAAAACTGCCGTGTTAAGAAAAAGTTTGAGTTTTTGGCTTTAGAGTGGAATCGCTAGTCTTGTAAGGAATAGGAAAAGAAAATTTACCACAAACACAATGCCGAATGACTGATTCGCGCGCCTCCAAGTTTCAGCTGCACTGTTGCTAGACGTTGGACAGAAAGTATTGGCCGCAGTAATATCTAGGATCTAGCCATCCGAAATTCCTATTCGTCTTTCCTTTCGGACTCTGTCGGGGGCAGGTAATTCAACGGCGTCGATCGGGCGAGTCGCGCAAAAGTGCTAACTTGAAACAATAGGACGAGATTATTTGGCAAACATATTAATTTTCAGTGACCCATGATCGTCCTTACTTGAAAATAAATATTTGGCGAGATGCAGGAGTTTTGGAGATGGACAGGAAACGTTTGACAAACTTCCGTGTTTCACCGTAACTCGAATAGATATGCTGCAGCAGGTACTTCCTCGTTTTCCGGTGGAATTTGGTCCCGAAAAGTTAAACAAGAACTAGAAATAATTTTGGTTAATGGTTTTGTAAAGTTCTGGATTTGTTGAGGGTTACAAATCAAACACACTCAGAAAAAGGTGATAGGAAAAACCGGCAAATATCTGGTTAAAAATGATAATCGCTGAATCTGTGGGATTGCACAAAGAAGGCAGTCTGTTGTAAAAAATTAAACATTCTGATCAGCCAATCTTTGAATTTTGTTTATGTATATAAGTAGTAAGTAGCATCAGGACTGGTGAACAAAATTTGCCCGGGAGCACACGACTGGTTTCGCGGTTACTGTCGTTCGTCAGGTAAGCGTATCCGGTACTTACTTGTCGAAGCATCCTACTTGTACACTCCGAATTGGTATGTCTCACCAAGATCGATTTTTTGGCGTCAGGAGTGTACATGGTTTTTGTCTGAATGGATCAGCAAGTATTATTAAGCCTAGTTGAGCAGGGGAAGCCCAAGTGATTCAAGCGTTTACTAACTCCATTCCCTAGGAGTTTAACACAAGTTTCTTGCCATTTCTAAGGTCCGAGGCAAGGCCTGCTGGCTTGGGGATTGTCATATCTTAAGGGACCCAAGTCTACGACGGTCGATACACAGAGCACTTCTTGCTGCGCTCCAAATCACCTTACGGGTGATTTATAAATTCCCGAGAAAGCTTTCATCCCAAACAATGGTCCATTGTGCAGTAAGTAATTCAGATGACGTTTTTACCCCGCCCAAGGTGATACATGAATATGCCAAACCCGTTTGTTTAACTAGATCGATCTGTTAGGCTTTTCCGAATGTAGTTTACTTTGAAGCATCATTTGCTTCAGTGAAGTGGCTCGTACTTTTTGTTTTTCTTTTTTGCTTGACTTTTCACTTCCATCATTTCAATCTTCACCCACATTTCCTGACTTTTGTCTCTTGGTTGGATCAAGCCATATTGAGACGCGAAAGCAGGCAGTTTCATTGGCCAGACAAGGGTTGAAATTGAGCCACATTCTATCTTTAATTTCCCGGTAAAAATGTGCCAACAAGGGGAAAATACAACAAGATTATCAGCCAACCGGTTTGCTCCGATGACGCTTGAGTGCCACGGATTCGTCCTATCGCCCGCAACCTAGCCCTCTTTTCATGATACGCGCAGTCGTGCAGCTGTTTTTGTCGAGCATCTCTCTGCTAGTGGATATATCACCCGGCACCACTCACCTTGAATTCAAGCGTTGTTCTGCATTGTTCATATTTCTATCCTGAATGTTATCGGTGAAGCTTACGACTAGGAATCAATTTTTTACCAATACAAAAATTTAATCATTGAGCTTAATCCCCTGGGACCAGTAAAATTCTAAAACAGTACATTTTCTGTTTATGAAGTCAGAACCATTTTGCGACACCCGAAATATAGGACAATGAAATTATTTTCCCCCTTGGACACCAGATATTGATGTTGATGATAGAATTGCTGATCGATATTCAAACTATTGTCAGTCAAAGGAAGTGATCATTCGGAAGCAGACGAGAAATCCGCCTCAGTTTTATTGCTAATTAGTGACTATTATCTCATCGGTTTGTTTACAATTACCCTACACAGGCATACGTATGCCCTGTACGCAACCCAGGACATGCTTATAACAGTTCCGATTTACACGCATACATTTTCTTCTGGTCAGATCGCAAACTGAGCTGACTTATGAATAAATGATAGGATCGTTTTGTTTGTCTTCTTTCCGCAAGACCAAATGGGGATCAAATTGCCCTCTTTGGTTACAGTTTTCCCTTGCCGGGATTATTTTCCCGTTCAGGGACAAATCTGATCAGCCTGAACAGAACAAACTGGTTTGGATAGCCAAAGACCGCACTGACTTACGCTAGAGTCTAATAAATCCGAATGGAATGTGGATTGCATTGAGAGTACGGTTGATTGGCTGGAACTAACGGGATTTGGGAAACGAATTTTATTGCATCGATTTCAACATATCTTCTTCATATTGTGTCACTTGTTCGGCAAAGAAAAACCCCCATGAGTTCTGACGTTGACCCATTCATAATCTGCATCTATCCCCAGCTGGCAGTTGTTCATTCCTGGTGAATGTGTAGAGATCAGCCAAACCAAAGACGTAAATCACATTTACTATTTGTACAGAAAGTGTCGGTATCAGTTTGTCAAGACTGAAAGACGATTCATGTCACTGTATGCAAGCATTTCGCTTACTCTTCTTGTTCGGGAACGTAAAGCATCAGAATTTGTTGACACTAAGCCGTAAAGGATATAGAGGGTCACCGGGGATGAAAAGAATTATACTATACATGTTTTTGATGTGCACATTTATGTATGCCTAGGCACAGTTGGGCATTTCTCAGGCATCACAGTGCGCAGAAGCTAAACAGCGCCATCGAGTGGAGATCAAAAGCCACGCGTGAAGATTGAAACCCATGTAATATTACTAAATAACCGCTGCAAATGGAGTTAATTTAATCATGTGTCCTGATGCATCAGGTACCTTTTGATGGAACACACGAGAGACTTTGATCGAGGTGTGAGATCACACGGAATTACGTCGTCCATTCTAGTAATCATTTCGGTATGTAACCTGACACTCACTGAATCGGCCAGCATTTTGTTTTGTTGACGTATGCATCTCCGCTACTGCAGGTATACTGAGCGACAACATGCGAGACCTGGAGATCGTCAAGACACCTGGCGTATTTCTTGGCCGGCGGTGGCCAAGCGGATAAGGTCGTGACGTTTGGACGTGAAGATCTCAGGTTCTAATCTTCCCACGGCCGGTCAACTTTCCCAATTTGAAGCCCTTTGTTAACCACGGTCCATGTTCTGAAATATGATGTACAATGTTATTTCATTAATAAAGTAGGTAAATGATTAAAAATGATGTCACCGAATATCTCGAGGTACGGCCTGCTCCGAATGTCATACATACAAAGCCAATTTCAGAATAAAACATCAAAACTACATTCTGAATAGTCGTCCAGTTCTTTGTGGATCGAATGCAATGCTGAATGGCCTCGGCCGATGCCTGTTTAAATGGACGGTCGATCGATCTATGAGGGATTGCTTTTTGTCCCCGTCGGAACTAACAGTCATTAGCTCGCCGTTCTCTTTTGGAACCTAACGGAAGTGCTTTTCAAACTCTACTTTAAACTTTACCAGTCGCCAAATGCAAATGAATAGAAAATATGCGAAATAAGGCAACCCACAAATATAAGCTCGGCAATTAGTTTTCAAACTGAGCGCTCGATTATAAAAGTTCAGCTTTTTTCTTTTGTAATCGAAGCAACTATGCAGCTGGGTACGCATGCTTGATGGCCGACTCAAAATTTCTATTAATTTGGCAAACTAATAGCCATCTCTTGGTAGGAAGGTAAGCAAAACCAGTCTGCTCTGAACGTTGATCGGTTTTGTGCCTGGAATCTCTGTCTCTAATGCTAATCGATAAGATTTTCCGGATAAACATTGCCTGACAACGTTCGTTTGATGAATGCTTCTTTGTTTTCTATCTGATCATGAGTGCAGATTTTTCGCGCTGAGCAGAAGAGAATTCCGGCTAATTCCATACTGTTTGCCGCTGGCTTTAAACTGGAGAATCGTAACATCTAGCTCCCCTCTAAATAGCTTTACGACAGATGTTGCGTGGTAGTGCTCTATCCGGACGTTTGCATTTCTTTTTCTAATGTCACTTTGCGACTGATTCCAAAAGCTCACATACTTAAAATTTCGAGCCTATGACGAAGCGTCATCTGAAATGATTAGTCACACAGCTAGAGTGAGTTTATATTCCCACTACATGCGTCAGTCAGCCAACATTTCTGGAGCTACAAGACACGGCAAATGTGTGATTGTACTTGTTTTTGCATATGTGCGCATTTACTCTGTCCTAATGCATGCGACAGAGTTTCGGAGGCTGTGGGGTCACGTGAGGACAATGTGATGCCTGTGGTGTTTCTAGAAGAAACTCGAACTTTTATACCAACCCGTCATCAGCAATTCCAAATTAGGTAAGCCGTGCATGACACAAGTTAATTGCCAAAGCTTCAGCAAGAAATGCGCTACTGAAATCCAAGCAGAAAGGGTCTACATTAAAGCCTCATCAAAAATAAAAATGGTGGACCATTGTCAAGTTCCTTTGAATCCAACTAATAGACATTGTTTGATGTTTTTTCCCGCTAGGATATGATTCTCTGTTTGGCCTGGATACATGTAAAATGTGACCGTGGTGCGATTCTCTAACGAGGTTACTTAAAACGCACTTGTGAACCGACGCTGGAATGACGTGACTAGTATTCACCTGGCTTGGAATAGCTGTAATGATAAAAATAACAATTCAGTGACTAATCCTGCTTTGTCCCGGTCCAGACGGACAATGGAAACCAAGAAAACACATGTATGGCTGCTTCAGATTTGCTTGTAAACTGTAGCAGCGCCTATCCGTTGCCATCAAGTCGGAAGGCGAATCCGGTTCATTTATTGTTGTCTGATTGGAAACGTGTTAGAGATTCTGCCTGATAAGTCATCTAACTGAGGAGTCCCTCCGCCTCATTTCCGTTTCCAAGCAAGCGACTAAAAGCATATGAAATCAGTGACTAACATTGCTGGCTGTAAAGACGTTTAGCATGCTGGATCGGAGCCTGCCGTAGCCACTGTCATCACTAACCCTGTATTAGAATGGCTGAATGACCATAGTTCGAGAAGCATTGTAAATGTGTTGAGGTATACATAAAACCATCACCTGCGGTCTTTATTATCGGTAATGTAATGCAGTTTACCAAGTATGAGCTGCTTATCAGGAACAAATGAATTAAGGAGTGTATCAAAAAATCGATGCGCCACGTATTAATTTTAATTGTGAATGATATAATGTTACTGACACAACGTTGTTGGTTGACGTAATGTGCCCACGTTTCGACTACCGTAGATAGTCTTTCTCACGGCAAGTCTTACCCAAGATATTCGAAAGGTTGGCACATTACATATACCAACAACGCTGTTGTATTAACATTATATCACTCATAATTATAATCTGCTTACTTAATGTACTTTCAGAAGGCAAAGAAATGAGCCCAAATAGAACCACCTTGCCTCTTCTTATCACGAAGACGATCTCATCATTGAACTTTCCTGTGTGTGCCATTAAGTTGCGGAATGTTCCACCTACGATAATTCAGTTAAATTTTTTCTCTCCTATTTTATGTTGTCAAACTTTACTGTTTGCATCCTTCGAAAACTAACCTGTGCTTTAAATCAAATAACAAAAATCAAATCAGTTATTGAACGCTTTTCGAATCGTCATTTCGCGATACTGGAAATTCACCCACGTACTCCAGGTTTGAGCACGATGTCCGCAGTAACTCGGGGGCGAAAATATCTACCAGACAAATACAGACGGGGTCACGGGCGTGAGTACTCTTCGCTCGGTTTCACCTACGGATCCCACACTGTAAAATAATTTATGGGCTCATCCTGTGGCCAAAAACGATGTTATGATATCCAAAAATTCGAAAATATAAAGTCTTCTCTAATACCGACTCGTCAATCGTTGGTGCATTCAATCTCCGGTTGTTTATTACCAGCTCTCATAAACCCAGGCCAGATTGGAGAGACCAAGTCGAGCGGACACCGGAATTTGTTAATTAGACCAAAACAAAACTTTTTCGTCGAGTTAAATTTGTCGGATTCATTGTGGACGACGTAACCAGGCTAGGCAAACCAACCAGACTGGTATGGCGATGTTAAATTAAGTCGGACAGTGTTGTTCACTCTGAATTCGATTGATTACTTTCATTTAAATTGATAACTATTTCGAGGTCAACTAATTATTATGAAAGAAACTGATAGCATTCGAAATATCCCTAGGCAATCGATTGATAATACAAGGAACGCAAAAGTTCAAAACTGTCAATTAGTAGTCGTAATTACCTACAAGCTTCTCAAACGTCATTTCCGGACATTAAATAAACCACTATGTTCTATGGTATCCACTCGAGTTGTCAGGGTCTAAAAATCCCTTATCTCGTTAAAACCAAAAGCGAATTTCCAAAAGCCGACCTGTCTCGTTCGAAATCCAAATTTGGTCTCAGCATTTCAGTTCACCTGGATTTCGTTCATCAAATAAAACATTCATTTTTGTCCATAGACCTGTCCGTACCAGCCATATTTGCTAACAACCGTGACTTGTCTTGTGAGGAGTAAGAGTGGTTCGTTTCGATGGAAGAATACCGCGGTCGACTGAACAGATGGGATCTTGTTCACCGTGCCTTTGTGAAAGATGAAGTCCCCTGGTATTCGGAGAGCAGTGTCTACCATCATCGTTCAATCTGGAAGCAATTGACATTGGAAAAGTCGGTTATTAGTCATCGCAAACGGGAAATGTGCGAACAACGAATGAACGGTAAACAAAATAACCCGATTTAACGATGTATTTACAAGTGACACATGTTCAGCCTCTCATGATCTTTAGTTGAATAAACTACATGCCCGCTAAATTCGCTAAATTCTTAGAAAATATTCTTTAATTCGCTATCATTATCCCATCAAACTGTGCGTAGTACACAAAGCAAAAATGATGCAACAACACAGTTTCTGGCTAGTCACGCAGTCCTGTATATTTCCGGGCTGATTTTCAAGATGCCTCAGTTCGCGAATGATACCATTATAAAAGAAAGACCATTAGACCGGTGGCTTGCTATGACGAATCGTAGGAAATGAGGAATTAAGTTGAATAATGCACGTCGATATGCAGATCCGATTGTGTAGGATTCTTGGTCAAACCAGGAGGGAATTACTGGCAAGCCCTACCATGTACGTTTCTGTTACTGAAGCCTATCGTTAGATTTTTTCAGAAATAAACCGTAAATGCAATGAAAATTTTCAGTCTCTAGCATCGTCATCATACCAAATCGCACATACCCTTCCATTGATACCGAAGTGTCATTGTTCTTCAGTTTCCACTTGAAACGATCGCAGCTGGTAAATCGTTATATCCACCATCTTGTTCAGAGGTCAACACAAATGAAGCATTGATGGAGTGTTCACATTGATCGAATAATTGGAGAGAAAAATTGTATAAAAATGTCACCTAATATTGATTAATCGAATGATCCGGCTAACTAATCGATCATGCATGTCTAACTCTAAGCTTTAGATCGCCATCGAAGACCAATATCTTATAAGGTAAAGTGCCAAGGCTTCTTGCAGCGTCAATAAATTATTTTTTAAGCATCAATGAACGCTAACTTATCGGATTTATATTTAAAGTTTATTGATTAGGTGAAAAACGGGATCGCCAGTGCGATTTTGGATAGCCGCTTTCATTTTCGGTTGCGCATTTTGCGAGTCAGTTACCTATTCTATGGAAGTCAAACCATCCACATTTAACCAAACAAATTTCCCTGTCACATGTACTTAGCCGAAATGCGCAATCAATTTCCGAACACAGAACCAGCTGCCCACGGTAGCCTGTGCGTTTCAGGTGGCGGGGTACAAAATATCCCATGGCGGGCAAACTCTGAAAACATGTGTGCTGAGTGAACAGGGCCGGTGCGGAAGCTCTGAAACTCGACAACAGATGATGTTCCCTGTCCGGTAATTTCTTTCACTCCTGATCAGGTGGACACTAGAACGGACAATTTTGAACAACATTTTCCCTAGTTCCCCTATTTGGTAGATTACGTTAAACGGAAATTTAGCGCACCATTGGTGTGCTGGCCAAAAGTTCGATTTCGACTAACAAACAAATTCATGCCTACCTAGTTTTGAGTAGCTGAACCGTGTTGATTTTAAACGAACGATAAATAAAACTAGGCAAGTATCGATTGTCCTTGGTAAAAATACGGCCTCTTAACGCCCGATTTCTATGTCAACCAAAGTCCCGGCCTTCTTTGTGAAGAGAGGGTAGTTACTATTTTATTGGACAGGAACAGAAATTTACGGGATCTTCTAGTTTCGTTTTTTGCGGTGATAACTTTGTGATTTTTCTTCATTTTCTAACAACCACTCACGTCTCGACGTTGGTCACAGCCACTGGCAACTTCGGCTGTTTTGTTGATTTTCCATCAACGTACTGTTTCGTTTCATTCATTTCGAGGTGAATTTCAAACCACCGGTCCAGGTGACTGCATAGCAACAGTTTTTGTAACCACTGTCGTCTGATGAGGACCCGTACTTTTGCTTGGAAGAGTAGGGTTTCGATTTAGCGGAGTTAACAAGCAACGAGTTGTTGTTTCCGGAGGATTATTTCTCGCGTCATTTAGTAGGTAATCAGCATCACGCAGACACAATCTCAAACGTTTTGCAGCTTACACTATTTTGGCCTTGGAACGCAAAGGTTCGACAAACTCTCGGATCGCCAGAGCCTATTGGATTTCCCGCGCAATGTGAGGGTCCGTCGCCTCGCATTCATTGGATCCTTGGGTTGACAGGCTAAAATCGCATGAAAGTAACGTGACAACCACATCAGGGAATATATGGAAAGATTCATAGAAATCCAGGGTGTCACCGGAGGGGCGTTCGTTTGGCGCTGCTTGCATCTCATGATTGGTAAAAAGAGAGAGGAGTAAAACAAATTGTGCGTCGCTTGTGTGTTCCCTAGCACCGATCACGTGTGTGGCACGGCTATTAAACTAGACATTCGTAAATAAGTCCCATTAAAAACAGTACACAATCATGAAGAGTACGGGCATTCTGCGTAGCTGAAAAACGTGCAATCAAATCCAGGACGAAGGGTGCAAATAATTCATCTCGAGTACGTCACTGCTAAATGACCATAGCGATGAGCATGTGAACTTGCCACACTGTAAACCGGTACTTGATGTACGGCTGAAGAGTAAAAATTAATAATGTGACCGACAACAAAGGGAATATGTTGTCTGTCCGTGATTAAAATTGTTGTGTCATGAGCAAACTAAATCAGTTGTTGCTCTTCGGTCTCTCGGACTAATTAAACCCGCTTTCAAGACTATAAGAAAAAAAGATTGGTGAGGTGACTGCTCAGTTGAAAAGTGATCTGATACTATTCCAGAAGCAGTTGGGTTTTCAAGAAGAAGCACAGATAAATCGAGGCAAGATGGACTCCTTGTGGTGTGATAAGAGACCAGTCTATTGTTGTAGTGTTACGTAGTTGACGGTCACGTGCGGCCGGTGCCAAGCGGATGAGGTCGTGACGTTTGGACATGAAGGTTGCGGGTGCCAATCCTTCCACAGCCGGTCAACTTCCCCAATTGGCAGCTCTCTGCTGGCCGCGGCCCCCTTCCTGAAAAATGATGTACATTGTTGTTCCACTAATAAGGGAAGTAAAAATAGAAGATCCATACTAGTGAGGTGTTCTTCCTTCTGTATTACTTAATAGAACTCGGAAATGAATTGCCTCCTTCTGAATTCCAGGATCGAATGACATAAGGAGCTGGTCCGCGAATCAATCCACCTTTTAGCGCCAGAATGAGTTTCCAGTCTATGATCTCCGCTTCAATGCCAAAGCTATTCCACATTAGCAGAATGGTGCATTAAAGTAAACAAGAACTCTAGGATAGCTCATTTAGTAATCTTTTCCCTGGCTCGAGTTGCTGGTAATCTAAACGAATTTTCCCCATCGATTTATTTTAGTAAGTGAAAGAAGGAAAACTGATAAAATGCCTTTTTGGAAATTTGATTAGAGACAATTGTTCACGAGTAAGATTGCGATGATCATTCAGCCGTGTAATTTTAATTTCCCTTTACTGGTTTACTCCACTCGAGTTGCTTCCAAACTGAGAACTAACGAATAGCCAACAATATTACCGAACAAAAGATGCGAGAAACGGCTACTGATGTCTTCAGAAAAAAATATCTTTCAGTTACCGTTTCTATCAAAATGTTCTAGCTGTGAGAGGCTCATACGCCCACGGACACAGGCAAACATGTGCGATGGGTTCCATTTTGTCTAAACATCCGACCGTGTTCAATCAATGTTATTTTTAGATCACTTCTGATTCTAAGTTGGGAACACACCTCAACGATAGGCATCCTGTTTCACGAAGCATTTCAGTATCAATAAAATTTAGTTCCGTTTTAAAACAAACGTTATCAGTGAGTAAACTGGAGGTGAAATTACGTATCACTCAGTCGTTGCATCCCGTACGATCAAATACCAAAATGATCACTGATACTCAAGTTCATTGCCAAAATTTGACCAGATTGACAAAGAGATCCACGTCCGGCCCCAGGAACAAATACAAGTCTGCCTACAGGGATGACATAAGGAAGGAAAATTCCAGTTCACATTAGACAGTCGGTCAATCTGATCGATCGCGGTAGTCAATACTCTATGAGAGTTGAACAAGAATGACAAAATCTGCGGTGGATTAAAACCCACGACAAAAAGCAACTGGTCGACAAACAGACGTGCAAACAATTGACATAAATGAGAACCACGAAGTCATGGGTCCGGGCTTCAAACTCAAGGCACACATTGTGCAGTTCCACCGACCGAAGGATGCCAGAAGTTTAAACAACGTGAGTGGTCGGCAGTGTAAAGGATGCGAGGTAAAAAAAGATTGGGCACAGTGTGAAACATATTATGTTAATAACAGCGTTGTCGGTAGATGCAATGCGCCAACGTTTCGACCACCGTGGGTAGTCTTTCTCAAGGAAAGTTTTACAGTCAAATCAGGCACAATGATTGTGAAAATTAAGCACAGTTTTGTTCAAAATGCAAATCACATTACCTGGCACATTCTGACATTGTTTGTAAAAGATGTGTCGCACAACTTAAGGTTTTGGACCTTTTCGATGATCTAATCGCTGGAAGGAAATTTTAAAAATAGATACCCTCGGACAATAAATGCAATCGAATAAATGTGGTTTTCTCGTCAGACAATCGTTATGCGCTACCGAAAAGAATAGAATGTCATTTTATGAGTTTTCCACAAGCGCGTTACCACCCGACGGCTTCCGGAGGCATGATTAATTTACGACCAGTCTCAAACTTCACATAATTAATTTCAATGTGTTCTCAATTAGTACACTTTTGTCAATCGATTCAGGCTCACGTGACTGTCTGTAGGGCGGCAGTGATGCGCTGTGACAAAAAGGTGATTCCTATTGTGAATAATATAATTTCAATCGCACAAATGTTAGAATTCGCCAACGTTTTGGCTATTGTAAAAAAACCCACACCTTCGGATACGTATTTGGGCTTCTGTTCAGCTCATCCACAGAGCATGAAACGAACACTTATTTCCCCGTTAGCCAACAGAGTTTAAAAGCTACGCAGTGATGACACCGAAATTAAAGAACTTAGACGTCTAAATGACGTCTTGCAGGAAAAATTTACCTCACAAGAAAACAACTGAAAACTTGCGCATCCATAACCAAGACGAAGAAGGAATAGAGAAAAACGGTCCCAGTTGGGGTTTCCTGTAGATCAGGCACTTCAGAAGCAACAGGAAAGGTCCTCACGCTTTCTTCCGAATAAATAATAACCTAAAACGCCACATATCAAGAGCTTAAGTTCATGTCGGTTTGCAAGACCAAGAAAACTGCATCTACAAAATCAATTGCAAGAAATGCCCAGCAGATAATGCATTGGACAAACCAGCAGACGACTGAAGACACGGATAACAGAACACAAGGAAAGGAGACGTACTCACGTTCGGACGGAGCATCCTTATCAAACATTGAGCGTGATTCAGCAATCGTCGTATATACCAACAGTAGAGGGGTACAAAATAGATTATAAGAATGCCATTCTGTTCCAACTTGGATTAAGAACCTGCATGGTAGCTACGCTGAGGCTCTGGCAATGTGCACCCACCGCATACGAGCGAATCGGAACCACAAAGCAAAGATCTCGGTGATCTGGACAACCGTGACATCATTGAGAAATTGTGCTAGTTGATCTCAACACCACGGAAGCGCATGACGCGAAACACAACTAAGCTGTCATTCGTCCCACAATTTAGTGTGTACAAACGTACAGATACACACATGCGGGCACGCCGCACACAGACAACTTGACATGCAGTGGCATGGGAATGTTCCCTCAGTTGACTGATTGTATAACGCGCCTTGAGACAGACTGCCGACGATTGTCGAAATGTTAGTGATTTACAACAACTTCCTCAACCCCGCGTTATTAACTGTGACATCCACAATGAAAAACAATAAATGGAGCATCGATTTTTTGATGCACTCCTTACTTCATTCGGTCCTGGAATTCAGAAGGAGGCAATTCATTTTCCGGTTATATTAAATAAAGCAGAAGAAAGAACATCTCACTAGTATGGATTTGTTATCTTTTACTTCTCTTATTAGTGAAACAACAATGTACATCATTTATCAGGGGCCGCTGCCAGCTGAGAGCTGCCAATTGGGGAAGTTGACCGGCTGTGGGAGGATTGTAACCCGCGACCTTCACGTCCAAAAGCGACGACCTAATCAGCTGGCCACCGCCAACTAAGTAAAAGGAACAACCGGACACATAAAGTCATAAATGAGTAGATCTAAGTGGATTTGACAACCTGCCATAGAGCCACATCGCTCTTCGTTAGTTGTTTAAAACAACCGAAAGTTACTTGCATGATAAGTAGTTTGCATTAGAGCATCCGGAAACAAAAACAGCGAACGGAATTATGCTGACGCCGGGGCTTGAGCGAATTGTGCACTGCACATTCGTCAAACAGACAACGCGATTAGGCCGCGTGGACTTGAGGAAACGGCAAACAGGGTAGATTTCATCGGCCAATTGGGGTGAAATGGAGACTGGTCTATTTAACAGCCCTTGGACTGGTTGACTAAAAATTTCCTATCAATCCATTGGAAGTGTTCGGCGATCTTGAAACTACTATATAAATGCTAGTAGTACAGTATACCTAGAATATTTCTCCAGGCAATAGGTCGCCCTGTTTTTGCAGGTGGTAACAACAGATTGCCTCCCAAACACCATCTGTGTTGTACTGTATTGTTTGAACTTTGGCGCACGTAGTTGTCCGTATTTCAGTCACAAAGGGTGCGTCCAGTATCTCATCAGAATGCAGAGTTGGAAAACTGCTTAGCAGTATATAGACACTCGAAATTCACGAGTGATCGTGTAGAAAACCATTTATGATCTGTTCTCGATTGGTAAGAATTCTGGCTAGGTAGAAATCAATCGAGTTCCTACAGGTATTTGCGCGAGCGATTACGGAGCGGAAGGTAGAAAGTGTCTTGGTATGAGTACGTTATTTAGAAATGTCACTGAACAGAGGACTGGACGGATCCGAAAGAATTTTTTATGCGGATTTTTCGCATGCGGGTAGATGCATGTCACACAGTCTGGGGCAGACTTCTTTCAGTGTTATGCAAAATACACTATTGACAATTGACAAACTGTAACGAAAGATTCTGAAATCGCTCTTTAGTAAACCAGCAAAAGTGACTGTGGAACTATAGAGGAAAGCGCGAGAAACACACCGGTGAGCGAATGGGGAGACAGTGTTTTGTTTGACCTGCAAATACTGCCATCTTTTTCTATGTAAAATGACAAATATTTTACACAACTAAAATGTGTAACAGTAATTCCGAAGTACTTGACCGAATCTTCCCTGGTGAGCGGTTCTGTGTTAGTGAAGGCTTGGTCACCGGGGTAAGCGGACCGAGAAAAAGTAAACAAACATTCGACACATTTTGACAAATTAAGATTTAAGCTGGAGCGGACAGAAAAATCATGAATGAGGGAAAAGTTGTTTAAAAGATTCGGGAAATCTTCCGTTCCAGATACAGCCTAGCATGGAGCAACGTTATTGGCATATTTGAATAATTGACCAGGGTAACCAGCATGTAGTTGATGATGCAGGCTGGAAACGTACTTTTGTTCAAAAACCGTATCGTTTCTAACACATAAATTTGATCCCGTGTTTCTGCACCTCAGCGAGTTTCTAAGCGATGTAGAAGGGGCACCCGTGCTGGTTGGCAGGCAGCTCCTAAATGCACCCTTCCAGCCAAGATGTCCATTCTTTCAATGTTGAGTACCAGCATCCGCCCTCGGTTTACGAAAACGTTGGACCTGACCCTAACACTTAAATCACTGACCCATGTTCAAGTTTGTGTTATCAGCTTACCTGAATCGTGGCTGAACCCGGATATCGCTGATTCACCCATGTCGATAGAGAGTTTCAGACCCCATCAGCAGGACAGAGTTTCGAACAAGAAGAAGACTGCAGGCGGTGTTGCAACGTACATAAACTCCTTCTGGTCTGGCAAGTCCAAAGTTATTTATACGTACTCTCTCAACGGAATTGACTGTCTCGTGACACAGTGCCATCCTAGGTTTTCTCGTCACAACAGCACTGTCATAACGAACTGATACATTTCCCCCGTTAGCTCTCAACAAAATCGACTCTTCTCTATTATTTTTCTCCTCTTTTTGGGGATAATCTGCATGTTATTGTGGGGACTTTCAGTCTTGCATCAAACCTACCACTGACTGTGTTTGATTAGGCTGACCTCTGTGTTTCTCCCACCAAAAGTGGTTCCATTTTAGATAGAGTTAATACCAACCACCCCGATTTATTTCCCTGAAACTGCGTTCTCCAATTTCAACTAGTGATTATTGTCTGCTTCTGTTGAAGCCCAAGACATACTCCAGGTCAGCCTTCCATTACTTCTGGCAAACAAATGAAATCCAAGTTCGCCTCCGTAACCTTGTACACAGCAAACTTATTCTTCTTCAGAAATCTCTTTCACCCGTATCTACCTTTTTCATTTTCAAACCCCTGCTCAATGACAATGTCAAACTTTCCACAAAGATGCCCAAAGCTGCCTTTGATATTTGCTGCCCCTCAGAAACACTATTCGTCTCAAATGGCCGTATCTACACCCAGAAACTAAAATTTCTAAGAAGGTGCAAGGAAAATTTCTACAAATCTCGTTATAACTCGAGCGTGCGGTACATTTCCAACCTAATAAAGCTGAAATCCAACACATCGACATGACGTTCGCCAGTCAACTGTTGAGTGGTAACAACAACCGATTCCTATGGGAAGGCAGTCGACTGTTGTGTGGGAAGAAAAAGAAACATGCGAAAATTTTTGCGAATGTCGACAGCAACAGTCGTGCTATCATCCATTCTACCACTTATACCCCGATCATATTTGGTCAGGGTGATGATATGACAGCTACGTTTTCCTAGAAACTAGGGGCTCGAACTTCTTCGCACCACTAAAATTACCACTGCGGTTGTTCCTGATAGTCTGTCCTCAGTTCTTTTAAAGCCTGGTGCCGTGGCGGTGAACGATAAATATACTTCACCAATTAACTTATCACTAATCTCGTCTTCCATCCCTGACTGTTGGAGAAGCGTTGATATTATTCGCATCCCTGAATCTAACAGTTCTACTGCTTTAGCAAAACGTTTTCGTCCCATCACCCTAACGTCTTCTGGTCTTAAACTGAAGGAGCTTGCTATACTTAGGCGCCTGCCTTCCTCTATATAGCCTCCTAACGACCCTTTTCAGTTTCCCTATAAATCTAACAAGTTCACTTTGGACGCTGTCGCCTCCTTTATTCACCACCTTTGTAAGTCCTTAAACTCATCGATGAAATCTGTGCGTTGCACCTTCCTAGACTGTTCGTCGTCTGATTACTTCACAAACCGAACCTAGTGCGCACGAGTGGGTGGTGAAACTTCAAAACCGTTGTTTAACAACTCAGGAGTGCTACAGAGTGCTGTTCTTTTACTGTTTCTCTTATTTATTTACACCGGCGACATATCATCTAGCTCCGTCGTCATCTGCTTTAGTATGCTGGTGATGTTGCCTTCTTCCAAGCCGTTTCAAACAACGATGAGTTTTTAAGTTTTTCCAACAACCTATCTGCTGTTTACGATTTTTCCCCACGGGCTGGTTTGACTCTCAGCACACCTAAATGTTCCGAATATCTGTTCTCTCTCCCTTGGTCTACCTACCCATCCGAAACGTCTTCAACCAACTCATCAACACTTGCCAGGGTTGATTCTGTGAAATATCTAGGAGTTACGATTGATAAAAATCTGAAGTGGATAACTCACATTTCTGCCTGTGTAAAGAGTCTCCGACAATTGTCATTTCAAATCAGGATACTTCAACAATACAAGGTGAAACAAGGCACCATCTCCCGATTTGTATACCAATGTGTTTTTCCAATCCTTCTTTACTGTTTCACCGTCATTTTTCCAGGTTTTCTTAAAAAAGACTTTAAAAGTGTTCGCCGGGTGTCCTTTCAAAGTGTCGACACGATCCGATTTTCGTTCCATACCGTCCAGAATCAATATTTGTAGAAACTCCAATGTCCCATATTTAGCACCAATTTTGACAAATCGTGACCGGGTTTCAGCCGAATTCCTGGGCAACCTGTCCTAATGTGTCATGATTATTCCTGGATGAGTTCTTTTATAATTTTACGAGGCGATGGGTGTACATTTTATTCTATTTTATGCTCGATTTTATATTTCACTCTCAAATTTTTGACCAAAATGCGACATTATATAGTGTACGTAGAAGTCGATACAATGCAATACAATGCAATTCAATACAACAAATAAGGAGAAAGGACAGCCCTTTGATGGACTCCGGAATTATTTACCAGCGGGAGATATTTGTTTCTTCCCGGTCTTATACACTGAGTTCTGTTGGCGAAGTAATCTGATAACCATGCCAAGAGGCTCTTGGGACAGCCGAACTGTTCAAGTTTGCGTAGGAGTTGAATGCAGAGGTGAAATTTAAGAAAACACATCAGTCAGAATCCGCAGATGCGTCCACGAATTCGGGGATGTTATGAGCCAGGGAATTTACAGTATTCGAAGTGAATCAGTTCGATTTGTACGCATCCTGAAGGGGTCATCGAGCATACTAACAGAAAACGTTTGACGTCTCTTAGTTTAAGACCGCATGAAGCAAAAGCGACGGGACGAAAACGTTTGGCTGGAATACTTGAACTGCTAGATTCGGGGATGGGCACAATAGAGTGATCGGTCTCCGACAATCGGGAATGGAATGCTTTCATGAGGAGCTATTAAGAAGTAAATGCATCAATGAGTGAAACCGCATCGTAATTAAAGATAAGTGAAGACATACCATCATGACATGTACTCGTAGTTATTCTGGTTGAGCGAAAGAGTCTGAAAATTTTCTTCCTTAGGAAAGCGTGTTGCATTAGCACATTCACCCCGGAACCATGAAACTCCAGAGTCATTAGGTGGGTAAATGAACGCTCGGTCGGTACTTTCTACATCTGCAGCGCGGCTTATTGGTTTCCTTTTCTTTCCACATAAAAGCCGAATTTCTTGCCAGAGGCATCTGCTGTTGCAGCTGGTCAGAATTTGGCTTGCTTACAACGATTCAATTCGTTTTTACCTCTCAAGATGCTACGGATGAAACGAATCTAACTCTCCGCGAAGCCCGTAATTTTTTCGGGTGTTCCTCCTGTCCTCTAAAGGTTTTCAGTGTGAGTGAAGCAATACGACCGGTACAGAGAAAAAGTGTTTCTAAGGGTCAATAAATATCAAAAATTAGATTTAGTGTGTCTAGAAAAAGGCTGGTATTACTATTTAGGGATTCAAATGAAAATCACGAACTTGAATGGAAAAAAAAATCTTCGAAAAAGTAGAACGTTTCCTCAGGAAAATCAGGTAGCAGTATTTTGATTTGGTTAAACACTTTGAATGATTGGGAAGCTGTCTGGGTTTTAAAACTAACAAACAATGATCACCCGTTGAGATTGGAACACAGTTTATGGCCGAATAACCGGAGATGAGTGGTGGAGTTACCTCCGGTTGGGGAAACTGAGTGATCAGTCAAATGAAACACGATAAGGAGAAGTGTCGATGCATGGTTAAAAGTACCTACGGTGATGTGTAGGTCGTCATCCAGCAACGGGATTAGGGAAGGTAGAACAGAATCGGAGAAAAGATGAAAAATCAGTTTGTGTGCAAAAAGGGGCTACGAACAGGTCCATTATAATTGTGTTCCTATACGAAGAAAATTTGGGATGACAGTGAGTAGCTAGGCAGTGAATACCAGATGAATATGAATAGTTCACCATGTGATATCATCGCTCAACTCACCATAAAAAAACCATGGAAGCACTGTACAGCTATTTCATTCTTGTTAGGACTCGTCAGCAGTGCATATTGACCGCGTCCGAACTGGGACGCGAACCCGAACGAGGACGAACGATTCTGAGTCGAACGCCTTAGCCATTACGCTACCGGACAGGCTCTGAACGGTTTGCTGAACGTTACCACAAGATATCGCACCTATCCTTCATTTATTTGTACGGCGACTGTCCGCTAGCACACAGTAATCAACTCCTACCGATTGATGACTTCTGTGTAGGTAGCCCAAATAAGTACGAGGAAGGCTTTGGATATGACCTACGGAGCTTGATTACTTGGTATATGTTAGTAGTAGGAGATTGAATGTTTTCATGAAATAATTCACCATGTCATATCATCGCTCAACTCACCATAAAGAAACCGGTTTCGCGTCCCAGTTCGGGCGCAGTGGATATGCACTGCTCATGATTCCTAACAAGGATGAAACAGCTGTACAGTGCTTCCATGGTTTCTTTATGGTGAGTTGAGTGTTCATATCACATGAGAAATTATTTCATGAATATGAATAAACTGGTTCGAACTTGATTGACCAGGAGGAATTTGTGCACGTGACCACACGACCTCCGGCTTTTTTAGTGCTAAGATGTTTGTTCAATCGGCTTACATTAAAGCCTTGGTTAGATATTAGGACATCCTCAACGTGTGAGTTCAGCCATGACCCTGAACGCAGATGACACAAGTATGAACGTATATCCGAGAGCGAAGAGTGAGAAATAGATACGGTATTTTTGTGAACAGGGAGCGTAGGCTGTTACTGACTAGAGATGGAGCAGCCATTTTGCCTGGCGGGATGCATTTAAAGGCAACTTGAAAACCGGCACGAATGCGGATTTTCCGTTTTATTGGAATTTCCGTGAAGTGCATGCGTCGTTAAGTCCAACTGAGGAGAAACTTTGGGAGGGTATTTGAGTGAGGCTTAAATCCAACCGTGAATAGCAACGAATAATGCTCATAAAGGAAAAATCAAATGCGTTACACATCAGATGACGGGAGCCGGAGTGGAAATGTATCACAGCCGGTCAAAGTGCGTGGTTCTCTCTCCCCGGTGGTGTTAAGTTATCTTGCATTTGCTAATTGTCGCTTACAAACCTTTTGGGACAGAGATTGCATAATACCTAAATACCAGAGCTATACTCTGTAATAAATGTAGTAAGAATATAAATAGGGAATATGAATATCGCTGTGATGTTTGCACTTACAACGGGGCCTCAACCACGCAATCAGTGGATTTCACCCGGGGTTAAACCATTCCTAAAAGCGTTTCATAAAAAAATAATTTTTTATGGCTCCCAACCATGCACCTCGTTCCCTAAAATCCAATAAGAATTGAACATGTGACGGGCTCCAACACCAACAAAGACGATCAATCTCAGTGCACATGTGACCGTATATTGTGTTTCTTTTATTCTATTCTATGTGCGTTGGTGTTCTGTTCATCAAGATTTTCTCAACCCCGTTTTTGTCTCTTTTGATTTGGAGAGAATATAAATCTTAATTTCCTGTTCGGTAAACCATATTAGATTGTCGTTTCTTTACGAGCATTAAATGGTTTGTTCAAATGGATAAACTGTTCCACCGACAACAGCATCTAATTCAAAACGGGAATCGACAATTGATTCATCACCTACTTTCGTGCAAGTTATCTCCTTAGTGACCGTCCGTTGTCATGCAGTCAGCGTCCTGGTGTTCCCGTTTGAAAGTTGCAAATTACAACACAACAACGGACACTCACCTTTCCGCTTCTTCATCATTGACGATGACTCCACTTTCTTCATTGGTCCAATTAATTTTGTCGTATCATCCTCGAAGAATGTGGACGGTAGGACATATTGAAAATATTGACGAAAATAAACCATAAAGATACATGAACGAAACTCAACATTTACCACTTAGCGGCTCGACGTAGTTCGGGTTTAGTCCAGTTCAGAACCACTAGTTATAACACGCATGCGCACATGGCATGTGAGTTACAAAAACGCAAAATCAGTCGTAGTAGTGGTAAAGATGGACACAGGACCAAGTAAAACAAGGTCAATTACATTTTTGCAGGCTTTGCCCACTTTCAAAGTGGATGCGGTGGGTTCACATATTTCGATCAGCACCTTGGTTCTAACCTTCCGAGGGAATGATTTACGGGGGTCTTTCGGCATGCGAGCCTCGGACGTTAGTGCTATCGGATTCGAAAACGCGGGTTGGCAAATTCCCATCAGTTGAATGGATACATAGGATTCGAGTCAACAATGTAATACGAGAAGTATATTGAGTATACCGTGGCGCCGAAATAGTACCAATATTCAATCTAACGCCCAAAAGTAAACCGCAGCGGCAAATGTCGAGAAGTAACATCAAAGAATTTCAAAAACACCGCACAAGCGGAAAGCTACGAGTCTCTTATCCGATAAAACAAATGTGGCCAAACAAATGTCATGAAATCAATATCCAGCCTGATAGTAGGTCGTAGGGTACCAATTTTCGACTACTATTGATTTTCTTCAAAAAATCGATGCTACTGCAGATTCCGTATCGTAAAGACAAAGGCAGGTCAATGGCCGGTGGGAGGTAAACACCACAGAATATGGGCAGTCAACCAAACAAAAAAGACAGAAATAAAAGTAGTATGTGCAAAGGGAACAAAGAAATTTGTAAGTGGATGGTTTGGACTCCCTACCTTCCGTTGATCTATCGACAAACAGGACGTTTAAATGGACCTCAAAACGAACGAGTTGCTTTCATTTGCTTCTTATAATTAATAAAAATAGTGGAAACACCCCGAGAAGGTAGACATCTTTCAGTCATTTTCTGGATACAGTGAAATTGTGCAATGCCGATTGTCATGATAGTGGTTACAGGTGTGTGGAAGACCGAGTTCATTGAGTTTCGATATAAGTGAATGATTTAATGAAGAAAAATTACCTAACGGATAAGTCAATAGGAATAGTTGGCACCAAAATCCAACACCGGTAGTCAAACATGAATAAACAATCTTCTGCTGTCTGGTTGTGTGCGCTCGCCGCGAGGCAATAACTGTGACTGGTCTGGAATCTGAGTGTCATTATTCCCCTTTTTAACTTGAGAAATTAATTTCAAATAAAACAAAGATAATTTCATTTTGTGCAACAGCAAACTCTTGATAAAACCTTACAGTACAAAGGTAAACGGTGATCATTCGTTTAGAGATATTACGATTCCCAATAATATCTGCCATGTTGATGAACTGTAAAGCTTTTCAAACGATTTGGGAACTAACACAAGTGTACAGTGAGCCAAGTTCAAATGGAACGTTTCGGTGGAGCTAGCAAGGTGCACCAGCACATGTAGCAAGTTTTTCACTCTATCCTTGAAGAGACGGCTCCTGGTAGTTGACCGTGGATATGATCATGGCGTTCGGACATGAAGACAACGGGTTCGAACCATCTCACCACCGCCCGACTCGCCACTTGGTAGCCCTTAGTTGGCAGAGGCCCCGTTCCTGGAATGTTTTGCGTGCTTTGTTTCAATAATTAAAAAAAATGAAAATAATAAAAGCCCTACGGTAGACAAAAATGGAAGAGAGAGGAAGTGTTGCTGGTATTGTTATTGGAAATGGTATGTTTTTATGCTACTCAGTTTTATTTTTATGGTGCTACTAATAAGTTCACAGCTCGTAGCATTGCCTCTGCGATAAAAAAATACCGGGGGTATTTTAGACACCACAGGGGAATCGGACGTCACACTGCTGAACGGATCACTCGGGCTTACGTGATAGAAGTTAGCCGGGAAAGTGATACCTGTAGGCCGCCTTAGTGACAGCAAATTATAGATGAACAGAAATTCTTCAATCCACGACAGAAAGTTCCCTTAGTCGCCCAAAGCGACCGAATGAACGCGGCCAGACGGAGAACCAAAGGAATGAATTTCATGCTGTTCATTACCAGGCAATCGGGTCAGAAATGCTCAGCTAGTCAGACCGAGTATCTTGCGTGACAGCGATTGGGAAAAGAAAATGTACATGACATAGAATACCTAGAAAAATGACATTTTTTCAGAGTGATTATCTTCTCCCGGGAATTTTGTGCCGCATATCTGCAAGTAGGTTGGTTGTGATGTTAAGATATTCAGTGCAAGTTTTTACTTTTAAGAGACTCACATAATGGCGACTCAAACGAAATACGATGGAATCTTAACCTGGCGAAAGTAACCGACGGTCAGGTTGCGATCATCATAGGGCTACAACCCGAATTTTTCTTCCTAACAACGATGGACAAACATGCTTAATTTAGCCAAAAAGAAGTGGTTCACTGCTCACTGCGGACGGCACATATTGCGTGACTATCAAGAAGGTTCCACTTGACAGAGACACGCTCAGGCAGCCTCGTAAACAGTACCGGTTTGCGTTTTGTGAAAACCTTCGGGTAAACGCCTGAAATGTCGTCATCGATCGGTTGATTCCTTTTCATCGACGGTCTATAGGTACTTGAGCGGGAACCGACATTTTTCATTCCATCATATACCTTTTCGCTATGTAAGTTTAGCGTCAGTCCAATCCAAAATAGGTGGCGAAAAAGTAACTTGTGACCATGATTGTTGAACATCTTCAAATAAAATCGATTAGAAATTGTTTTACCCGAAATATTATGGATTTCTTACCTGACAACTATCAAGCGCCCCAACTACAGCACTTAAAATATTTCTGCAAAATTTCGGGAAATAGTAGCAAACATGCACTGGAAAGCATACGGACATGGTGAACAATGAGTAACTCTCGTCAGCTGCTGGAACTATAATATTTCTTCTTTGTGCCATCTGGAATGCGAAACGACCGCCTCAAGTTTGTGTGATTGCTGACTAATGTTGATGACGGCCACTGCTGATAAACCGGGGATAATTAGAATAAACTAGTTACAAAAACTTCACTACTGGTGTGGAACATTCTAAAAATGTCGCGGTTCACGTCGGCGGATCGAATCAAAACGAAAGTTTTAAAACAAGTGGCAGAGAAATTCAGCGGGAATTTGAAATTCTAATCTGGCAGCGACCAAACTCGCTTGAGCGGTTTGCACAAAACAACAGTCTAATTCATTTCGAAATCCCTAAATGAACTGTAAACTCCGACGTGGAGGTGCAACCTTTGCCACACATCTTTAGTGTCCCCAAAATTATGTCTTTGCCTTGCATGGGATAGTCACTAGGCAGTAGCTTCCAAAGGAGCTTTCGGAAATTGGGTTTTGCTGATGAACAAAAGTGAAACTTCAAAGTTGCTGACTGGGGAAGAAACGTCTAGCAAGGCTGATCACGTCCTGTTTTTGATGGCCATTCGCTCCGAGCTCTGGTAGACAAGAAATAATGTGTAACTTAATATATCCGAGAGTTTGCGGTTCTCGTGCGACCGCCAGTAAGGCTCCCAGAATTCCAGCGAGAAATGGAACGTCCTTTCGAAGCAATGTTGTCACGGCAAGCGCCATGTACCTTTCAGGAGGATGCATTATATGCAGTGCTCTGTAATTTGAAACGTCCACAAGTATGAATGTTGATCAGATTTGGACCCGAACAGTTGCCATATGGCAATCGGCAGATTTCTACCGATCAGACAAGAAGAATCACGCTGGAAAAGTCATCACTGCGAAAGCAATTGGGGGGACAATTGAAGCAAATGAATTTTTCCGCCAGCAATGGACACTGAAGAAGCTGAGGTTTCTAGTGATGACGAGCCAGTATATATTTGCGTCCAGGAGTGCATATTTGATAAGAATTCTTGTTTACAACCAGCATCTAGGTACCCAAAGAGATGCACATATCAAATAGCTTAACTCCAGCGAACCCATTCCATACCGTGACGAGCTGACACGGGTAATTGGATAAGGGTTGCGGGATAGTGCCCTGAAGTATTGCCACTCGCCCGAGGCCTCGCTCATTATACCGGTCAAAAAGACTAAATATCTGAGATTGTGTGTTTATTACCACCGACTGAAAGAGGTAACCAGTCAGAATGAAGTCCCTATTTGGGGACTTGACGATACTTAGAAAACTTTGGATGCGGATCGAATCTGACTTTGCTTCCAGGCTTTGACATGTAGAAAGGTGCATCCGGAGAGCATATGGAAGTCCATATTCTGTATCAAGACCGATGCACGTCGATGCCAAAACCTTTCTAATTATCTGAACCCTCCGCAACGCATCGACTGGTAGTACGCATAGTTTTCAGTGATCAGGCACCAACAGCAAATCGTGGTCTATCCAGAAGGCTGAAGAAAATCTGGAAATTTTGAGAAAAGTGGTTCAGAACAGGATACAAAGCGACCGGGAGAAGACTGAAGCCCACAAAATCTAGCAGGGTCTAGATTCCTTGGGTTAATCTGTTATCGTCGTTTCGGTAAAGACTATTCGCAAATACTGTTCAGCTGCATCGACTAGGTGAAAAAACAGAAGGTTCTCGTGAGCGCTGAGAAATCAGGCTGCCTTCCGAGAGCTCCGGGAAAGGTTAACCGTGTCACCAATAATTGGGTTTGTCGTTTTCGGTGAGAATCACGTTCGCTTCGTCCTTGACAAAGATACCAATGGGACAAGAATCGGAGCTGGGATCTCACAAATGCACCCAGAAAATCCGGAGTAAGTAGTCGCGTACGGAATCATGCGCCCTAGAGAACTTGGCAAATTAACAGGAATGGGATTCTTAATTTCATAATCCAAGTTTGTGGGGACGGTTTATCGTGAAGACTAATTGTTGACGTGGCGCAGAAATTTTTCAGAACTTGAGGAGCATGAGGCGTGCTGGCAAGAACAGTTGCAAGGATTCGATTACGAATGTTAACGCCGATTAAACCAAAAGTTTACCAGTGACGACAAGTTAAGTCTATGCTATAGGTCGGTGTCAAACGTGTCATGTGATATTATTTAATTATAAAGTCCTGCAGTGAACTAATCAACAATAAGTTACTTTAAAATATATAACCTGCGCTATAAAAACGAACCAGCTGTTCTTAGCTCAGTAACAAACCGGATTTCAGATTCAGGAATCTGCCTCTAAAAGAATCGAAAGGGACATTGAAAGCCGTGTATTCAATGCATCAAGAAAAAATGCAATGAAACGAGTGAAACAACGCACGTGGATGTGACATCTTTCCTGGAATGTCATCAGGGGAACAGTGAAAACGTTGTGGATGTATCAATTAAGTCGTGAGTACTGCTTTCCAAATTTGCATCATGGCTTCATGGAATAAGCATTTGCAATTAACACTTATAATTTCCTGTGGACAAATGATCTCAGCCGTTCATGCCGAGTCAGCAGCAATAGATGCATGTGTTAATTTTGCATTCTGTTTTAACATCCCTGTGAGCTGTTTCCTGAAAATATTTGGCTATTCGAAAATAAAGGTATTCGGAAATATGTGATATCGATCGCAATTCTTCTATCCACATCACAGTTTTAAATATAGATTCTGCGATAATTTGACAAGAGACCATTTTTCATATATCCACCAAGAAAACATGGAATTGCTGTACAGCTACTGCGTTCCTGGTAGTAATTGTCGTCAGTGCATACCGTAGCGCTGGGACTGGGACGTGGGCTCAGAAGGAAAGATAACAGGCAGCATCTCTTTTCTGCTAGGGTAACTAGGTTCACATTCAGTGGATTATGGAATGTCAGGGCAGCGTTGATATACATAGATGATGAGCTCCAACGAGAAGGAAATGTTTGGAGAGTGGTTCGGTTGTTTTTCACTGGCAAATGAGACTCCCGCTATTTACTCGAGTATTGCGTTATACCCGATACCACTCTTTTATTTTTTATTAATGAAATAACAACGCACATCGGTTTTCAGGAGGGGCTTCAAGGCCAACAGTGGGCTTCCAAGCGGGGTATTTGACCGGCCGTGGGAGGATTCGAACTCGCGACCTTCACGTCCGAACGCCACGACCTTATCGGTTTGGCCAACGCCGGCCACCGAAAATCTTGAATATCCACCTCTTAACTGAAACCAATAAGCCTTAACTTTGGAAACCTTTAAGGTAAGATGCTGAATTTGCATCACGAAGGGTACGGACAGAAGTCGGTTATTGATTTAATTAGCATTTTCCGATAAGGATGAGAAAGACCAGTTTTCACTTGAATTCAAATCGAAAGGCGAGTGGAAAACCAAGGATGGCGATGAGCGCCAAGTGCAATGGTAACAATTCCACCGAAATAAGTGACAGTCACTTCTGATCGAATTTGTTTTCACCCATCGAAGTTCATGGTTTATCAGCTGAATAAATTTCCTCAAAAATATCGATTTTGACGCACCAAAACCGTAAAACGATTACATTCTACCAAACAGGGGAAGTAAGTCACCAGTCGAATCAGAACCTAACCTTCGCAATGCTTTCGAGTTGTTTTATTTGCCACCGAATGAGTAGACGAGTGGCATTTTTCAAGGATCTTCAAGACCGGGTCCCATGAAATTAGTACTCAATGTTAGTATGGTCAGGATATAAAGAATGATATATTTTCAGTCCGTATACGTATTATTGAAAAACAATGATTTTAAAGACCGCAAGTTCAGCGGTATATTATCGTTCGAGCAGCCTCTACCATAAAATAAACGAAGGCCAACTACAGGACATCCAGATGGGGTAAATCACGTAATCGAATCCGACAGCCTCCTCGATTTCATTCGTTCGTGTCAAATGTGCTGAAGAAGTGTGTTTTCCACCATTTCGGACGCAGCGGTTCACAAAACGTAAAATATTTATTTGATTCGACCATGTTAAACTAAGAATAATGAGCCTAACTCAAACGATGTTAAAATCCATTGACTCTCAAAAAACCGGTGTGCCGTAGTTACTACGAACCCGGTTCACAGAAAGAACACTGGGAAGGTGCAAAATAATATCAATCGAGAGGTGCTGCATAGAAATCAATGGGAAAACTAAAGTGAAACGGAAGGGATCCGGTTGAAAGTGTTTTGTATTAGTATTCCATTTTATCTGCAAAGGAATGAAGCGGTAGTTATCATACGGAAAAAGGAACTTGGAAATAATTAAGCATACATGTCGGGACAAAGTCCGGAGGACAATTAATATTTGCATGTGATTTGCGTTACTAATGAGTAGGTAATTTGTAATCGAATGTTTCTACAATTTTCACACTAACAATTAGGTATGAAATTCGAGGTCGATTTGAAAATTTAACTTTGCACGTTTGTCAGGAAACCACAATCTTGCTGCGATGTCCATCAAAAAATCCCCGACTACGAGTTTCTGGTGCTGGAAACTTGTTTTCCATTAGAATTCTACTGTAAAAACGCAGCGACAGAACTTTCAAATGATTTAAGGAGTGTATCGAAAAGTCGATGCGCCATGTATCGGTTTTAATTGTGAATGATATAATGTTAATAACGGCTTTGTTCGTAGACGTAATGTGCCGGGGTTTCAACTACCGTAGGTAGTTTTTCTTGAGGCAAGCTTTACAGTCGTTTGATTGCAAGCATTCGATTGTAAAACTTGTCTTTAGAATGACTACCCACGATAGTCGAAACGTTGGTGCATTACATCTACCGACAACGTCATGTTATTGACATTATATCATTCACAATTAAGACAGAACGTTTTTTCCTTCTTCCGCTGAATGAAAGCACATTATTGTTCCGGTCAGCACATGATTCTTGTATTATCTGCACAGTGTCCAAAGGTAGAAAAGTTCTTTCCTAAACTGACCTCAAAGCATTAGAAATTCGGCCAACTTAGTCCTGAAAATAACGTGAACCCTGAACATCGATGGGTGAGGGAGATGTTATTGTTCATCAGGCAACTTATCAATGGATCAAATTAGTGCAACTTTCTTGGTTTGTTCTCCTTGATGAACTCAGCCAAGCGATTCATCACGTACGGAGAACAAAAGCCCACCTTCGACCATTTAGCCGGATTACCATTCCGGCAGCAATCCATCTGTGACTGTCGGTAACTGACCCCGAATGACGATTGTTAAAGGCAGGACGTATACCACTGAGAAAAACACTAAAACGCCAATCAACAAAATACCAGCCGTGGCTTTCAAACAATCATCGGATGACATGCAAATTACCGTAAAGATGAACCCAACAGGCCAGCATCTCTCGTCCAACCTTACGTGTATTTGCACCGAACATTTGAACTTTGCGTACGCAAAAACCCACTGAATCAAATCTGTGGTCTGTTGGTTTTTTTCAAGCCCTAATGTGCTAGCGTTGAAGTTAGTCAAATATAGGAAAATATTTCATCCCCATAGCTTTCGGTGTGGTGTAGTTTATTACATGAGTAAGCGGTGGTGCCTCCAAAAAAGAAACACTGTACACGATCTTGCAATCCAGTCGAGAATAAAAGCCAATTTGTTTATACGGTTGAGTGGGCAGATGAAGCTATGTGCTTGCCAAATGTACACCAGAGCGGTTGGGTTTCCCGGGCGTAGGTGAAATCTTGAACTAATAAATCTGTGAACATCTAATTCCTAGTTTTTTTGGTGAGTTCACACGAAATTCACCCAAAAATCGGAATACGAAGGCAAATTAAAATTGTCTTTTGGTTCAAACTATGCAGCTGCTAATGGTAAGAAGCGAATGTTGAAGGTGAAAGAAAAATCGTTGGCCCCAAACGATTCCAGGTACGTTGTTCTTCTTTACTTGGGTCAACCAGCCATCAAAAGATCAGTCGATTGCCTGAAATGCGATTCGATTTTGCACCTGTAGCTATTCATTGCACAAACTTGGTTACTTTATTGACTAAGTTGGAAAAGAACGAGCTATTGCCCCTCGGGGATAATGCCAAATGTGTAGGAGTGCAAAGCTCAATGTACCTGTAGTGGACAAATGTACAAATCATGCATGTCATTTTCGGCAATTTCCAGATGGAGACTGGACGCGCACTACCGGTCCAACGACAATCAAAATGAAGTAATAACTTTCATGATTTTTCATATTGTGGAATGTAAAATATGGTCGTGCATATTTGTACATTACCACGCATTTGGATGCACCGTGTAGTTCGTTTGTTTCATTTAGAGCGAGCGAGTAACAGGGCTGCTTTCCGCGGCAGGCACTCACTGTTTCTCCACGTCCAGCTAGATAGGAATCTAGCAGGAATGTAAGTTAACATGGATTGCTTGATTTTTACTCCGACAGAATACCTTTGGCCTCACTACTTTCAAGTCAAGAATGTGAGCCAGGAGGTGGACAGTTTATTTTCATCATATAGTTTCTTTTTGACGCAGTTTGATTATGAATCAGATAAAAAGGAGATCCTAGTTCCCGTTTGGTAGAGTCGGAAGCCCAATCGATTCTATCTTCAATGTTCATGCAGTGTTAGGGCGCTATGGGTTACAGAGAAGATCCGTAGCATGAAGTCTGAAAAATCTCAGCTCGAATGTAATGGAGACAAAGGCTTATGAATTAGTACTTAAACAGAATCGAACTCATTTGCTTTGGGTAGCCTATATACCATCTGATTGACACTTGTTAGACAGGGAAGAACTCACGAACATATTATAAGTCCTCAGGGAGAATTCAAACTTATGCCAGTACGCAGTTTAATCAAATAGGTGGCCTGGTGACAAAATCAACGAAGGAAAATAGAGATGCTTATGCATCTCAAATGAAGATCCGATCGATTGTTGCTCACTGTTTACTCGCCGTGTGCGTATAAAACAGCAAAGTAAGGATAAAGATTATTCTTGTATGTACAGGTACGAGAAGATAGAGGCCTTAAAGTGGAACGAGTTGAAGAATGGGAACAGCCTAGGACAATTCGGTATGAAGATCATGGTTGGTTTTGAGCAGGACTCTGTGTGAAAATGTGTCATGAAAAGCACAAGTTTAAATCCGTTTGTTTTTCTATAACGTGCAAACCGTTTGGGGACGCTTGACGATAAGAATAGAATCGGTTTTCTCTAGGCTAGAAATAAGTACTGGTGAGCATTGAAACTAGACGGCGAGTAAGCGTGAAGCAACAAACCGAAAAACACACGTCTGGCATTCTCTGGGATTCCTCGGTCTAAAGGACAAGAAGTAAAGTTTGTGCAAATTGCAGAGCACGCAGACTCGACACGGATAACTTAAGAATGATTGTGGACCAACTATTTCCCAAATTAACCGAGGGGAGAACCCTTTGAGAGGTGCTTCTCATTAATTGCTGGCGATCGGGATTTATCAACTATGGGTGAATATCCGGGCAGTGCCTTGAATAATAATGGGAAAATCAACAAGTTAAGGAACATTCGATGAGTGGGAATGAGTAGAAGACAAGTTACTGACTTTATTCAAACTATCCCGTAGCACTGTGAGGACCGCGGAATACAAGTTCACCAGCATGTCTAAGACCGGTCTGATTTCGGGAAACGAGGAACGTGTTAACGGTAAGACAGCGATTAGGTGCAGGTAGAATGACCTCTTGGGAGAGTTAGGACGACTATAGAAACCGCCATGAAAAATATTCACGACATTTAGCCCAGGGCATTTTGTTCGAAGATGTGGGGAAGGATACTGCAATCCACGGAGCCCATAGCGTCGAGGCAGTCGAGAAAGTAAACCATATTAAAGGAGATCCACCAGTAAGAAATGAACTGAGTAAACAACATTGCATACACTGTCAAGCATAGCCACCGAAGGTTTAGACGCAGTCTTTATCGAATCATGGTCATCTTAGGACAGTTCCTTGCCCTTTTAGCCTTTGACTAGTGTTTCTTCTTTTTCTGTGCCATCAATTATCTCAACTTTGATATACCTACTCGCACCTATGACTCCCATAAAGAGTAGCGTTATTCATTTGGAAGTGCACTTAACGGTCAAAACTTCAGAGTATCTTGTCGATGCACCTTCTGGATCAGGGATGCAAGATTGAGCCATCAAAACTCGAAATATTCTTACGGAATTTTCCCTCGCACTTCGTATTTGTTTAAAGGTGCATGTCTAAGCAAAAACACTGAAGGCAAACAGTGCGTGACAAATATCGGACTACAGTTCACGAATGATTTCAACTCGCCCGAAACCTAACACTGGTAAACTGAAGCAAATGTTCTACGTTTCGTGGATGCGCCTCAAATGCCTTCTTCGCCGGAGTTTGCAAGATCTGCTTATTGACTACCGAAATCTTTCCAGTAGATTCGAAAATAGCTGAGAAGTACATTGCCAGTTATATTTCCACAAACTATGAATATGACAGGCGGTTTATGCCATGTTTTGTCCACTATTGAGCTTCGTGAACCCCTCATCTGAAATGTGCGCCGCATGTCATTTTAATCAGAGATTATACGGGCCCATTAGTAGCCCAACTTTGGCGGAAGTGATAAATTTACTATCTCCTTGTACGCTTGCAGAAGAGAATTTGGTGCCCACCGAGATGCTCATCGGATGGAGTACATGTGGTTGGTGCTATCCAAACCCGATCCTTTGTTTGACAGTGCTTGTGAATCCCGGAACAGAAGGCATTCACACGTAGCCGAGCCGCTCTGGTGACTGTGGTAGATGAAAGTGTCAATGGATTTGTCAAGCCCGACTGTGTAGTTCAATCAATAGCAGCAATTTGATCCTACCTCCACGAAAATTATCACAAACGATACGGTCACCGAAATTTATCTCACGTAAACGTCACTGCCAAAAGTTCCTCTGCGGCGACCTTGAATTCGTAGAACCCTAGGGGAACCGCGCCTGATTATCGACTAGGCTAATTGTTCACCCCAAATTATTACTAATATCAAACCATCCTAGCTCATGTGCACCTCAATCTTATCCGTAGAGCCAAAACGATTCACGGGTGGCGGTTACCCCGTCGCGATTTGATTGAAAAGAGTCAAGTTGCTGCACCGCTTGGTCTGAATCAATTATGCAGGCATGGAAGATGCTCCCCAAAAACGTTTACCTACGTTTGATGTAGGTAGACAGCAACAAAGTGTACACAAGTTTTGCCGTATGTCCGTACACCACAGGCGACGTGTATACACGCAGATAAATACTTGACTATTTTGAAATAATGTGTAGAAAATGCAAATCTAACAGCTAGTCTGATTTGACTTCATTCCATTTTAAGGATTTTCATTCAATAAACGTTGTACTACTTGCAAGCAGACTAGTACGTTCCTGGTAGTTGGCACTGTTTAATGACTTGGATCCGCGGTCCTTTCATGAAAACCAATATATGGAACGACACGGATAAACTTCGGACCATATATATTACCCATGAATGCACTTTGCTTCTGTTTTTTCACTTGTGGTTCTCTGTTTCATCTCTTCTTTCAGGCCTGAACACCCCTGCCATTGGTGCCACAGACGAACCAGGGGCTGGGAACAAGCCAAGGCATTTACTTCCACCTAACAGTGGCTTTTTGTCCCTGGGACTGTTCATGCCCAGAAAGATTTTTCCTCCTAACCAAATGTATCCTGCTGCTCGGTGTTTGTCTTTGCCGTCCCCGTGTGTTGAGTACGGATCGGCGCCTGCGGTCTATCAATTACTAGCATCAAGTCTACCTTGAAGCGTTCCGGTCTGAGAGTTATTTCAGATGACACCAGATCCCGTGCTTTTGCTACAATATCAGTAATTCATTTCGATTATGGTCTTCGAATAAATCCAAAGCCCTCGCCCTGGAGTCCTGATGGGATTGTAGATGCCCTAAGATTACACACTTTCAGAATGTATCTTAACCAGTAAAACGGGCTCGATAACGGCGCATACAGGGCGTCCAAGCATGAGAGATGCAGTAGTCCAATACGGACGACGAAGAAGACTGCACATATTTGGCTCGTTAAAATTTACCGTTCAGAAAAGTTCATAGCCAACCAGTAAAACATGACTGTTACTTGGTGGATCCTGACTCACATGAAAATTCTGCCTCAGTCTTTCAGTCGGGAATTGATCACACCGATGCAGTCAATACGGTCACGTTATTTTGGCAAATAATTAACGATAATCTTCAATTGCAATGTCCTGTTTTCTCACGCAGCTTAAACGATCATCCATACTCACACACACACACACACCAAAACGTGGATGGTGTTTGTGTGAAGGTTTGGATGCAGTCATCAGTAACTAGGGATTTTCCTACTTCTATTGATTAAAATTTCCCTTGATCAGATTCTGTTTTCGATGAGTGCTACAGTCCGTCCGGGAATGTTTCCTTTAGGTAGTTGTCGACGTGCACGTATCCAAATTACTCGTCAGTCTAACCGGGAGCGGATATTTGTTTTGCATTCCGAACCCAATAACCTTCACGTCACAGTCACGTTCGAGTAGAATTCAGTGAAACAAACATTGTTACCTAGCAGAAGTTTTTCGTCAACGAACAACGGAACAGGAATGGAGCAACTCAAAGTCTGACATAAATGCGTAGCACCGTTGGCCAGCACCACACTGAATTGGTGAACTTAAACGCACCGAGATTCTATTCGCGTGGCCTCACTCGATCATTTCGGATGTACGATGGATTTAGCAATGGTATTTTAGTCTCTACATTAACGATGTCTTCACCAACTAACCGCTACTTATGTTTGTAGTCCATCTGGCAATATATTTTGTTCAAGTACATGATGCCAGCTGGGTGTAAGTTTTCATCTCGATTTTCAGCCTGAGAATATCGCTCGATGTTGTTTACACTTTCTGAATCTCAAGATAGAATTTCATCCCAAATTTTCAAATTTGGCACCAGGACGAGTGTATTGTCGTTGAGAGGAGTTCAGATTCCATGAACCATGCACGCTAATGCAATGAATGATCATGTCAGACTGAATTAGCTTTAAACAGACCTAACTGACTGAAGCCTATAATTCCGTTAGGAAGAAAGCGCATTCCCAAAACGTTGAAAATTTCTAGAGTGGATAAGGGCAAGGCTTGGCCGCCTTCCTCGGTTTATTTGTTGACATCTTTCTGTACTAAAAATGAATAAACTGAAGTGGGTGGTGGTGGTGCGTGGTGGTGGTGGGCGGGGTGGTGTGGTGGTGGTGCTGGCGGTGGTGAATGTTGGTGGGCGGGGTGGTGTGGTGGTGGGTGGTGTGGTGCGGTGGTGGTGGTTGGTTATGGTGGGAGGTGGTGATGATGGGTGGTTTGGATCCAGACCCGTTCACATGGGAGGCGTATATGTGACACCATTAGGCTGCCCACTTCTACGGGATTGGTCCCCGTTCGGCTATGCCAGTGTATCCTTTATCCATTGTGACCAGTTTAAAGCCGCATCACGGATGCTGCCATGCGGGAGGAATTCAAATTATAACAAAGAAAAAAAAACAAACAGATTGGTTGGCGCGGCGATCACCGTTCGTGAACATCAGCCATGAGGCTGCAAACACAATTTGGATGAAAGTCGTTGAGTAATTGTTTAAAAAGAATTAACAGGGTTCACCCTTTGAAAATAACCCACCGAAATGCGGTACCAACTCGGACATGCACGTCCCACACGGATTAGTAGACTGCGTTCGACATTATCTTTAGAACAAAATTACAGCAAGCGATCTTATGTTTTGTCCTTTTCATTTTAATTTCTTTATTGCTGAAACTACATCGTACATTGTTTTCTGGAAGTGGGTCGCAAATCGCAGTCACCTGCCAAGTGAGGAACTTGACCGGCAGTGAGAGAATCGGAACCCACAAACTTCAGGTTGAGAAGCCACGAATGTGATCACTTGATCGCAGCCGATGCTCCAAAGTGTTATTGCCTAAGAAACTCTACAAATATATGCCTATAAATAAATGTATGCGCATATTTATTATTATGTATTCACTTATATGCATTCCATAAATCGAAGCGTCATTCAACAGAATATACAAGTAATGCGTAATACTAAATGCTGCTTGATAATTAGATGGTCTCTATGGTACCTTCTAAATGAGTCAGTTTAGAACCTTGGCTGAGCAAAATGTTCGTATGCAGTATTCAAGTTGAATGTACATCAATGAATGCGCTGTACATCTCGTTTCGTTCTTACACCGGGGAGGTGTAATTCCGCACTGTTATGACGTATTCGTATCGAAGCATGACAGACGAAGAAAACGGCGGTAACAGTGCAGAAAACTTGACACCACTTCACAATTTATCGACCAATATTCCTTTTTCATTGTGGCTATTCAGAGTAACAATAGTAAAATTTGACACTGGTCTCTCGATCCAAAAGAAATTGTCAACCTTCGATAAGATTAGACTTGCTTTTTCCCGTCGTTTGTAGTGCCCCGGCTTTGTTGGGCCGAACATCAGCTGCATGGGAAAAGCTGACCACTAACTTGTATTCTCAGCCGAGTAACTTGGTCTAACAGTCAAATTCGGTCTCATTTGAGCTGAAAAATATAGTCACACCATCGGTAGCCGAGAGCGCATTACTGTTTCTGTTCAAAGTTCCCATCGATGCCCACTTAACCTGACGATTATTTGATATTTCTATATTTCATATGTTCTCTTTTTGTCTAATGTCTAAATGACTTTTGGCAAATTCTCAAGTCAGTCAATTTCTTGCCCTCCTTCCTTGATATCCTCCCATCTCACCAAACAGGGACGAAATATTATCCGTTGTTCGCTCTTCTCACAAATGCTCACTGGGATAGCCAAACCTCCCCCCACCCGGGAAATTATATGTTGTTAAAATGGTTCTCCACTTTGTCCAGAGTCTTCTCGTTCGCACACATTTGAATCACTGCCTCCTGTCGAATAGGTGGTCACGCGTAAAGGAACAGTTGTGGCATGGAAACACGAGGCATTGGAAATGGGGTGTTCTTGAATGGTTCTTGTGCACGATTGCCTTAATCACAAAGTACGCCACCCCCGTCTCACAGCAGTCCATGAGTCGATTATTGGGCATTGGCGTTTTATATTTTCCATTTTAGGATCTTTTATCCCATCGGACTGAGTGACAATTGAATTTCCGTAAATGGAAGTAAATTTTATTGGTCCTGTCCGGTTGCAAGAATATCAATCTATCCTAGTAGAACTTGGACAGAGTTCATTTCGTTCTTGATGGGTTTTCCCGGGACAATACTAGTCTTTCTGCATGTTGTGCCAATTCGGTCACATATCAAAGTCCTAATTGGACAAGGGACAATCTGATAGCTTCTTACAACGCTATCGGTCCCAGGCTAGGGATAAGCAACACGAAATAATGCTCCGTTCGCCAGTGAGAGCCACATTAGCCCTGTACGCACAGTTTTTCCAAAAGTTGAACGACGGATTGTGGACGTGTATTTGAGATGCACAGTTTTGTCGGTTACACGCGATAAAGGATCAGTTCGCAACAAATATCCAGACTCATTCCGTCAGATATAAATAGTACCATTTTTCAATAAACCTCTCCATTTGGTAACCAAGTCAGAGAATAGCCAAAAAATATAAATGAAATCAGTTTCCTTACTTGGCTTTATGTGTTTGGCAGAGATATAAACTTGTGACAGCAACAGTCGTAAAACTACGGATGATGGAAGCGGTTGCCAAGGCGTCACTAAATGACCGGCGGTAAACTAATTATTCGCTGATAATGTAATTTCTCAGTATATTCAAAAGTGGTTAATCTCCTTCCATGGACGGATGCTCGGAAGGGCATCCAGAAAGTTTTATTTGTCCGTGTCCGTCCGGTCAACTCGTATCCCAAATTGTCGATTGGACAGGATCACTCAATTTCATCAAGTCACTAAATACAATCGGAGTCTGGTCTAAATTGCTCCAAATGACAGTCATGTGAGTATGCCCATTGTGATCTCCGAAAGTTAGTGATTCCTAGTCGGCAAATTTGTGGCTGTCCGAGATCAACTTTTTCCTAATCGATTTGTTAGTTTCTTTTACTGAATATGCATCTTATTCTTCTTTTGCCATCTAATGTGCACACCTACGCACGACAAACCGAAGTGAAGAAAATCTAATGGCCGAACAATTTTGGGCTTACAATTTGGGAACGTTTATGGCACGCATAAATTTTATCGACTGAGTAAAATTTCCCGCAACGATCAAGCGTATTGTTTAACCCAAAACACTGAAATTGGATTTGAAAGCGTTAGTAACCCATTCTGGGTCATTAAAGTCCGTATTGTGGACTGATAAATATCGTTAGGTTTCGCGTATCAAACGGTAAAATGATAAGAAGAAAACTCCCTCTTTCTGGATAGGTACCTCTTTGGTAAATGTTTCCGATCACGAAAAAAATGTCCAACTAAGGGGGAATTTATTTAGTCACAACTCACGTGATGCTTGGACTTTGACCTGGGTTTAACAATTCGCTTAACCTGGTGAACGAGTGAACACACGGATGAGTCACCAAGTGGGGTCGGCTTTTACAGAAATCCGGCTGGTTGCATTGGTTTTTGGAGTATGAATCCGAAATCATATCCACCATACGCTATGTCAATCGATCGTTTCAAAAATTGTCAGTATTCCGGGCTGATAAACATTGAGGCTAATAATTCTTCATTGCGAATGACAACGTTAATCACTGCGTTGTTCATAGATGTATTATTAACAATAACATTATAACATTATGTCTTTCATAACGAAAACCAATACATGGTGCATCGATTTCTTAACGCACTCTTTAGGTTATTTTTTTAACTTCTAGTTAAACTTCTTCATCTAAACTGAATGATCAAGGAGATTTCCAAAGCTCCCTTGCCTGAATACAAAAAAAACACTTTATATCGATATGTGTTTCAAGCAAAATCGTCTCAGTCACCCAAAATACATGCAACCGGATTCCAGCCTCCGGATCCTATTGTAACAGATAAAAAGTTAAAAGCCGCGCCCTGAATGCTGTCACCTTGAAATTGGTCATTAAATTCAGGTTCTAAGAATTTATTTGCCAGCCGAGGAATGTCTGATTTAAACAGTGGACAAGTGAACTGTAAAGCAATTGATTTGTCATAAAATCACAAGCATGGTACAGCATTTGAGAGTCCACTGATCGCTGGGAATTGGACAGAAAAATCTGAATGAACAGGTGAAATAATTTTTCCCTTTTGCAGTCGAATTGTCCTCGTATTGTCGTCAAACTCCATTCAAATAGTTGATTATGCAAAGCCATCTGAACAGCCTTGTTGCTGTGGTCATTTTTTCAAATTATTGCTGCTTAGCATTTCCGCTTGCTTGCTATGATTGGTTTTCTGTTTGATATATGAGTAGTGGTATTATCAATTGAAAAGATAAACTAAAAGAGGTCGGAAAATCTCATGTTCCTAACTCAATCTCAAGCGCGACCATCGGAAAATGCTTCTTCAAGGTTCCATTCAACCTTTGAACTTTTGGCCATAGATTTGAGCACATTCAGGATAAATTAAACTGAGTTATGAACAACCTATTGTTCACTGTACCCGAAAATGTAAAACGCATTTAAAACGAATTCTGCCAGCTCATAATCCGGAACACGGTGATGAATGTCTAACTTTCGAACCTTTCGAAAGAGTTGATTCAAACGAAACCAAACATGTAATTCATAAACTTACCAATTATTGATTTGTTTCACTCAAAATCAGATTAGCTTTTCTGGACTGGATTTACGATAACTGGTACCGGTTTATGTCACCAAATGCGTAAAATAAATAATCAATCAAGGACATTTTGAATTGCATATCAACCAAGATTTAGTAACAAAGAACTTTCTTAACTTCTCTGCTTTTCCGACAACATCTCTTCGTCTCCATCATCGGCCATGCAATTTTCCCACGCGTTCTGTGCAGATGATGCTTTTGGAAAGTGACACTTTTACAAGGTCCTCATTCCCAGCAATAGCTCGTTCAACTGGCAGAAGAATTTCCAAATAATCGAATTCGCAATTTTTGGAGGAATCACGTAAAAGTTACTGATGACAGGAAGTCTATTCTTACCATCGTATCGTACAAGCAAATCAATACTCGAGTCCACGGTAAGATAAATTACACTCCAATTATCCGAAAGGATATACCTGGTATCAGCTTGTTTGAAAAAGGAATCAGATCAACTTGAAAAATTGTTTCTTTTCGGTCGTTAGAGTTCATGAATATCAGAGAAGTTACAAACGCACAGTTCATGATTTTGAAACAAAGTCAATCTTCATATCGACTTTCATGCTGCCGATCGAACTTGTTTTGGAAGGGGACGACAAGTGTAATCTCCTAGGTGTATTTTCTGATTAGATTTGTTTATCTCCCTAGGAGTGAATAACTGAACTAGTACCCGAATTGTAACACAAAATAATCTTGGAATTTGCATTGAAAGTACCACATTTTTGGAAGAAATTTTGAACTTCGAACAGTTAGTTCTGGAGAGAAAAAATTAGACTGTTAATCGAAATCGTTACAACAATTACTTTGCTTTGATGATAAAATGGTAATTGTTGGATTAGGTTATGTTACACCAGATGAAAGTGGGTGAAATTGTCGATACAAGAATGTCACATTGGTAAGTACATTACACGGAACCTGTACCACCGGCAACGCGGGCTAATTTCGAGCACTTAAGCAGTTCTTCTTATCGATTTTCCCTGATCATATTAGCAAAATTAGATCGGGCATATTTCGAATAATTTATTTTGTCATTGTGTTGCTGTGTGATGAAATTAATATGGCGACCGGTTCACACTGACCCAAAGTCGCAAGACTTGTCAATAAACAATAGCAGCACAAAAACCTTTTGTGTTTTCATTCATTAACGCACACGTGTTTACTATCACTGGTCTAATGTGATGGCCATTCTGTGTTGATTGCCGAAACTGTTGACATCCTATCAGGTCAGACCAGACGACTCCAAACTCAAACTGCCCGTGAGAAAATGTAGCATAAAACGAATGACGAAAATCTTAGTCGGTAACATGATTTGTGGCCAACTACGGATAATGTACATCCCTTCAAACTGCACTCTTTCTGTTAGCAGGTTAGCGAGGCTATGCTCACTCGGTCACTTGACTTGAGGCAGCTGGTGATCACGTGTGCACTCTGTTCTTAGCCGTGTAATTTCTAGAACCCTGGCAGTTAAAAATACAACCAAGGTTTGCATGCGGACTCAGGGTGTGTTCTCTAAGAAAGTGAAATTTTATTTGGCAACCTCGTGGAAATTGGGAGCCATAAGTTATCATATTTTAAGCCATTTCTTTCGCGAATGTATTCGAACGTACTGACGAGAAGACATTGCTTGTTTCACCGACCGTATCTCAAACACAAACCCATCTGAATCCCGACTACCAAGGTGATTGGAGATGAGGAGAGAGGAGAAGTTTACCGAATAAGAACGAGCACGAGATCTTCCATTCGATGATGAGATTCTTAGAGGTGTTTGAACTCTGATCCGAATTCCGAATGCTCACAAATGTCGAATGCGGCATAAAAGTTAGCTTACTTCTACCACGGATGCAATGCCGCCTTGCGCCGTTGTCCAGGCCCAGTAAACAGGCCGCGTTTGAAAAATCAGGAACGACTTTATTCTTGCATTGGACTACAAAATATGATATTGCGAGCGAACAAACTTTTTCTTTATTTTGGCGTCGTGTCAACAAAGGAAAATTTTAGCAAATTGTAAAACGGAGTTGACATCAATACACCGATTGTCGGGTTCAACGTACGAGAATCGATGGTGCCAAGTTCTAAGTCACTGAAATCGGCTGAAAGAAACTGATTTCCATCTGGTCGGATTCGTTTGAACCTGGGTGGATAATTTTGACATTGCTGGTCCGTAGAATTTCCTCAACTTGATATCAACTGAGTCCTATTATTCATCGAGACTTTTTATCAATGTCCCCCAACTGAATTTTGTGGTTAGTTGGTGAACTAATTACCTAATCCCTCGGTGAGTCATCGGGCACCTATTTCATCCAGGAAGATTCCATTTCGGCCTAGCAGTTTGTATGAAGTCTTCCAAAAGACATTGTCATCCACAAGGATCCAGCTGAAATGTTCATTTCACACCTCTGGATTAAATTCTCCTCACTAACATGCATGACTTACGGCAAATGCATGCATCCGAATTGATTATTATTTCGAAGACATACCAATAAATTTGGCTAAATTGAACATCAAATACTCGAAGTTGACGTTCAAAGAAGTTCAGAATATTGTACTTGTTACCGAATATGCTGTCGCACCTAACCGACCAGTGACTGTACAATTCTTCGCCGGAAATGTGTATCAACTAACGAATCAGTCACCGGCTCCCACTGGGTTTCACAGCCCTGATATCTTTGTTGAACATTAGATTCTTTGACCACAATGTCTGGCATTCATGGCCCGGATCGACCCTTTACCTTGATCTTGGAAACTGGGACTAATTATATCTAAAAATGAAACCTGACTTAGGAAATTTCACTAGAAGACAAAACGTAAAACATGATAAAGTTGCAACCTTTGTGGCAAATTCATCTCGGAAATTCCGTCTCGCCTTTTTACTCGTTGGCAATATGCAAATTTGCCCTACCATCCCAAACTTGTTTCCTACACCCGAAATGCAGGAGCACGGTCCCTCAAACATTTGTCCCAAGGTAAGTGACTAAAAATCACGCGCAAAAAATTCGCTTGACCAGTGCGAGAAAACTGCCGAACACACGCGATCGACAAATGGACTCATTTAGTTTGAAATATTTGCAAAATATGGCACCGTTTATTTGCAAAGTAGATTAAATTAATTGCAAATATGGGGACCGAATGACGTAAGGAGTGCATCGAAAAATCAATGAGCCATGTATTGGTTTTTTATTGTGAACGATATAATGTTAATAACACAGTGTTGTTGGGGAATTAAACCAAACAACAACGCTGTGTTATTATTATTATTATATCATTTATAACAAGTTAATTGTCATTTACTGTGCATTTGATGATTTGTCTAAAGGCATCGATGACAAAATTTCGACGTAAATAGGTTCTTTGTTGTCATCCGTAAAAACAGCCCAGAAAAAGTGTTCCTAGGCCCGGAAAACAGCTTGAAATCGTGTGCAATTTTACCACTGGGATTAACGTGCCCCATCGGCCTACACGGTTGGCATCCTGCAGTCATCCGGCAGCATGGATATCTTTCTTTTGGCAGATTAGCGTTTCACTAACTTGTATCCAAATAAATCGACAGGCATTTTTCTTTCCATTGCAAATTTGACCGATACTATTTACACTCAGTTATACAATAAAACAAAATGTACTTTTGCCTGGTTTGGTTGCTTTTCCACTGATTATTTAACACCGCTTGGTGTCTATGATTGGCTTATCCCCGTGAGGCCACATTTCATTGGGCCGTTGGGATGGGCATTATTGCATGCTAAAAATTTGTGGTTTCTTTGTGTTCGTTTATGTGCGTGTGTGCATGTGTGTATATGCGTGTGTGTGTGTGTGTAAGGTTATTGTATGTTCGTTCACTGTGTTGTTGCTTCCGCTGCAACTACAGCTGTTCCTTCCGAGGGTGATATTTGTTCGCGCTGGTACGCTTGACCGTGCTGGCAAGCGATCCGGGTACAAGCAGACTGGGGTCAAAATCTACTCCGTCCTACCAGTTTACAATCGTGTTCGTGTGCCCCCAGTCTTTGCCGAGTGCACATGCACAAACGTTCAAGATATGTGAATATTAGCAGCGGAACAATTTAGGCAGCTGGGTCATGTTTCGACCACTATAACAACACCGATCGTTACTGTTATTACTTGATCGGACTAATTTTTTGCATAAAGTCCAGGCTCCGTCAAGGCGAAACGTCGATTGTTCAAACAAAAAGGGAAGAACACTATGGCAACTAATGCGAATTTCAGTTCCTATGGATTATAACCAAATAACTGACGATAATGGTAAACAGACAGTGGTTGGTTGTGTTATTGTTTACGTTTGGAACTTGCTTGGCGATGGATAGTATGTGCCAACACAGAATACACAAACGGGCCTCTGAAGATGCCGTCAAAAAAGATATCAAACCGTGCTGCCTTCCAGAGACTTGGAAAGCCGGTTTCCACGTGCACAGTATCATGAGTGGCAGGCATCGAAGCCGCGTTGACTATGGCGCTTTCCGAATTCGCCGAGCACCGGACGGTTCTATCACAAATGCACTTCTGGTGGTCGGGAAGTCAGTTGCGTCACCGGAATTTTGTCACTTAAATTCGTCAAGCCTCGCAAACATTTCGGATCAGTTGTGTCCCAAAGATCGTGTATCTTGTCTTCGTTCCCCGTTTCTTGGCGAACCACGCTGTTTGACTGAGGCAAACGGATATCGCTTGAAACGCACAAAACAGTTAGGCACGGCCGGTAAAGTGCGTCAGATATGGTTCACAGATCGTGTCAATCGTCTGTACGGGACAATTGAAAGACACACATATCACGTGGTACGCCAGTATGGTCTTTGCGGTCTGGTACGCTATCAAATCCAATGGGGAACCTACGTGTTACCCTGGCGAAGCTGTCGAATGTTCATTAAAATGGAACAAACCTATGTGCCTGTGCCGGGAAGTTTCAAAGTAAAATTTGATCATCCAATCACAGAAAATCTGTTATTCTGCTAAGTAGTGTCTACCCACGGGGTGGAGACTATTCAATTTGTGATATACAATTTATTTTCGTTTTATATGTTATTCTGTGTCACTGCGACGTGTCTATACGTATAACGACTATTTATATTACACAATACTTGTCTTATTCTTTCTTCTTTACTGAAGCTGACTGATAGATGGAAAACGTTCGGACATGAAAACTGTCCTATTTGGAAGTCCATTTTGTGCTATGATACTGAAATAAACATGATTAATTAGCGCATCCCCAATAAAAGCCATCTGACTTAGGGACAGCAAAGTGTAATCAAAATTGGTCAAACGATGCAACAAGTGTTGATAATTGCACAACTATTTTCAAAAGTGCTGAAGTTATGTTTTAATGTGAATATAAAACTAACTGTTCGAGAAACGAAGGTCATCGTGTAGTGTGAAATTGATTTCATGATTTGTCTTCCGATAAAATGCATTTTCAACTTCCAACTAGTGTCTGTGTGAAAAATTGTCACCGGGCATTACGTAATCGAGTGAAAGTTCACCCAAGTGGTGGAAGCGAAAAGCCCATCTGTTCATTGTCGGTTATTTTGCCAAACACCAGTAGAATGCTTCCCAATCAATAACACAGTAAACCTCTCTGTTGTGTACCGGTCAGAACTGCTTTGGACAGTCCCGACGGAAGCAATTACACCGAGTATACATAGTCCAGTACACAGAAGGCAAATGGCCAGGAAATGAATGAAGGCGCATTTAAACAAAACTACACAGTGTCTTACACGGTTTGAACACTTAAGCAGATTTGCTGATGCTTACGCGAGATCGTCTAGCATTCGTTCTTTTTTCGACTGTCCGTCTTATTTTTCGTATTTATCGCTTTTCAAGTCCCCATAACACGCGCTAACCGAGGTACGGATAATTTTCATGTAAGTTCGTCAGGAGTAGATGAGTGTGTGAAAATTCGCTAAGGAGAGAAAACCGCAAAATCTACTAGGCTGACAAACCGATCGATCGTGGAATTCGTTGTCAAAACAGAGGTCACGATACAGCGCATTTTTGTTTCTGGTTGTTTTCATTGTTTTATGCAGTGTAGTTCTGTCTTCAAGTGTCCTTCTAACCCACTGGTCTGACAACGCTGAACCAGAGGCTTACATCATCAACTAAGAAACGTTTATTTTGGTTTGAACGCCTTGTACGAGGGTTTCAGTTTCACGCTTCACACGAATCCAAACACACAACTTTCCACAATGTGTCACGTGTCTCTAAGCCCAGAGTCGTTAGTTCTCGAACTAAGAATACCATACGACTGCTCGTGTTCTCGCGATCCGCTCAGTCGTGTGAAGACTGTTGTGAATGTCCTTCTTTTCTTATGCAATCTGTATTGGTTTAATAGCGGCCGTCACCATTCGTTCTTTCCAATAACATCATGACGTATTCGATATACGTTGGAAGTTAAAATGAAATCTGTTCTTTCTAACAATTTTCGAATCCATATATTGATTGGAGAATACTTATGCACACTATGGACAGGCTGAAAAAGCGGGCCACCGTGGAGCTTCTTGTGTGTACACCAAAACAAAATATCAATTTTTGTCAGTGTCGCGGAAACAAAGTGGTTATCATGGAAACAAGTTTTTGATCAAACTGTGATTTGACCTGCGAGCCAGACAGTGGACATACAGTTTCATTGTCAATGGCAAAAGACGGCAAGCGGAAAATGTCGATGCAGTTTCTGTTGATAAAGTAAGTATCATTCAGTACGACCGACTTCATAGTCCGTTTTAGGTAGTGCCACAAACATTTGATTATGCCTAAGTGATTGATAAACTTTCACTATAACTGACGAATACTAGTAATAATAATATACGGTCAGTTGTAATCAACATACCGGTGATTGGCTTTATTGAAAATTGAAAACAAATTCGAACTGTTGATTGGGTGGTTGAAATTTATTACGTCTTTATTTTTCTCGATGTCCCTGTATGCGAGAGTCACAACAATTTTCCGCTATCTGAGTTGAACGAACATCATGTTGACTGGTCGTGGATATGTGAAGCCGCATTGATTTTTCTTACAAATCGAAACTGAACTACCCCATTTCCACGATAATTTGCTTACGCACTGCAGCTCACTACTCGCCTATGTCTACTCCATTGGTTGTAAGTTTCTACAAAAGCATCGATTGACAGTTCGATATTTTTGAACGTGAGCTTCCGTTATATCTAAAACTTACAGGCACTCTACAAGACATAAGCCTGTGCATACACATACAGCTATGCTTGTACACAAACCTGTGTGCAGAACAAAAAACACTGGAATTTACGATAACGGAGGTAAACGTGGTGTGGGGGCAAAAATGAAGCATCGTGCAGAATTCTCCGCACGGTCACTCATGACTTGTCGTTATGGTGAGTGTTGTGCAACTGACCGAGGCACTATTCCAAACCGCTGATGAAACGGTCCAATTTGCTGAGGATTGAGATGCTTTCAGCATCGTGTAATCCACTGGTCAATGCATACGCCATTTGGATGCGGCCACACGTCTTGGGTTAAAACGACGCCCATACATGACACATGTATGCAAGTACTATGGTTTGCTCGTCGTACTTTGTCCATGAATGGACTGGAATCAGTGCTTAGCCACATCACTTAGGCCAACTACCAAAGATCAATCAACTTAATGGATAGCGCCGAGAATTCGCCTTCAAACCCGTACAATAACGAAGACTAGCGTCAAGAAAAGCAGAGACTAACTGAAGCCCGATCACAATGTGGAATTGCTATCGTTTTGCGTCTGTATTATTGTGCACAACCCATTCTTACTGCCGCAGATAATCGTCTTCCGTTTTGTTATTTATCAAGTGATCGTTTTTTTGTGTTTTGCTAGAAATTCAATAAATCATCAATATCATGTGAAATATTCCTCTCGCTTGGGATGGTTTTGTTGTTATCGGCATGTGAAAATGAAAATTTATCGCGCGTGTGAACTCGCACAAACGCGGATTGTGCAAGCCGAATTTAGTCCAAGTCTACATCTTGGGCGCCCAAGGCCATGTTTGTATTGGGCCGGGAATATGTCAACTTACGCAGGTGGCACAATGATTAGTATTTTCTATCATATCTTCAACTACCAGTGTGGCCGTCGGATAAGCCAAGCGCACGTTTTGCGCTTCAGGGACAAGTAACAAAACAGGACTAATTCCCGCCTAGTTAGTCGCATTCGTGCACATTGCGAGCGCATTGTTCGCAGTAAGGTCATGCCTCTAAGCCATGAATGACTGATTCAGAGAATAGTCAACACATTTCGATTTTATGGGACATTAGTTGATGAAATCTGAAAATGACCACTGGTGATATGCGGATCAGACCTTTCCGGTTGTTTAAGCAGATAAGTTTGAAAGAACTATCCCGCATTATCTGTTGTTTTTAAATCTTTCTATTTCTAACTGACATGATTATCCCTGTGTGTCGGTGTTTGGGACACACGTTTTCATGTTATTTAGTGAGCACATTGATTAGTATAGTTAAATTAGTAGTAAAATTCTACGAAAAATTGATGCGTGAAGAATCATTCCCAAAGCTGAATTAAATTGCTTTTTTTCCGGCCAGTTTGTTCAAAATGATCGTGATTGTAAACAGGCGCCAATTGGACATGGCGGGTCATTCACGTTACAAAGCGAAACTATGCCCGTCTATTTCGTTACCAATACTCATTAGTATCGGGTTCTAATCGTCACCGGGATAGGTCGATTTTGAATATTTTCGATCCACTTTATTTCTTTCTAGAACGAATCGTAGTCCGGATGCTGGTCAATAGTCCAGCCTCCGGACCCGATCGTTTCTTCGAAATCGGATATGTTTTTGACCGTAAGTATCGACAATTTTTCTCTACTAACCTACCACGTATTGAACATCGGTTAAGACAGGGAGATTACACACCGCAGTTTGTCCGGCACATCTAACACACGAGCCGAGGATATGCTATGAGAAGAACCTTCAAATTCCGCTCAATTGACGAGGTCTAATTAAAACAATGACTTTTTGTAGGAAAGTAAAGAATAAAATGCAGGTACTAGTTAGATCTACCCTTGTCCAACTCAATATAGGGTTTTGTTTGCTGTACCACGGATGAGTATTCGCAAAGTCGCTTGCATTAGTCTGTTAATTATCCATTTCTCGCAATGAAATCGATTCCGCTTAGACTTTGAAAACAGCCGAAACGCCTGGCCTGGGTAATATCAAATCCTAGCAACAGCATTTTCTCAAAACGGTAATTCGATGCTGAAGATATTTGTCACGTGGGTGACACTCGTGGGTCGATTCGACTTTCGCCAAGGTTGCGAATATTTTACAGCTGGAGCTCCAGACAGCTAGCAGGCAATCCAGAAATATAGCCCAGAAATGCACAAACAGACAATCGAATTAGCAAATGTCCGAATGTTAGCCACAAGTGGAGATGCGCGAGAGAATTTACCGCTAATTTTGTCCAAATTATGCTCGATTATTTGAACAAACTACAACCGACAGGAGGAAATCAAATAAAGATTGAGTTAACTTGTTTTTTTTCAAACAAATGCACGTTTGGTGAGAATGAAAGCAACTAAGAAACCAGAAATCATGCTTGAGCTAAGTGTGCTCAAAATGGGCTCATAGAAATGTCTCGCGTCTCTAATTATTTCATTCTTCTAAACAAGCCAGTGGAACGACAGATATTCCATAAAACCTGAACACCATAAGAGATGCAACACCCGGTTTCTCAAAGTCACTTTGTTCGCAATCAAACTGAGAACTTGGGATGGTTATTGATCCAAAAACCGGTGCTTCCAAATTTTCGATTTTATTGATCTTTGTTCAAGCTGGGTAGCGAATCAAAGGTTTCCGGTAGATAAGGTTAAGTTGCCCATTCCTTAATACGAGAAACACGAGAAACATCGTGGTGACAGCAACCTCTATATTCAGCTAAGTTACACAAATGATATGTAGACAAGGTAGTTCTTTCTCAACAAATGCGGTATTCTGGAGGGAGTCAACTTCATTTTATTCGCTCTGTTGGACTGAGAATTTGCCAGAATTCGAGATCGCCGTTAGCTATTAAAATCGCCGTATCCGGTGGATTGTACACACGTTTACCCTCCATGCAATCGTTGAACATGCACTTCTTACATCCTTTGATTGCGTAAAATGCACGGAGTTTTAATAAGACTAAAAGAGTTCAAAGGCTGTTAACGTGCCTAGTTCTTCCACGAACGATACGTCAAGTTTCGTTTTATTGATGCGGATATGGGAAAAATGATGCCGCTTGCCTGCAAACGAATATCGGTTTCCTCTTTGGTGCAGGTAGGAGATAAAGATCGACCACATCTTTTTCAGTTTGGGAGCATTCAAAAGCTATGAACGCGTTGTTGTCGGTTGATTCCTTGTCTTTCTGGTATGATTCATAGTTTTCAATTTGTTCGAAATATGCATCGAACTATATCTCATGAGTTCACCAATTGGTCGATCACATTTCAGTGAAACTGCAAATTTATAACATTTCCAAAAAAGTTATCCGTAATTTCGTAATCTCCCGAGATGACGCATGCTAACCTGAAATCACTGGGTATCACAGACAGTGCACAAATACGAAAAGCACATAAAATCGATTACAAACCGAAATTGATCAAGTTCGCGTTGAGAAATCGTTTATTTCTCTCAAGAAATCCATTCTTTTCCCTCTCGTGATAGATTAGGGAAAACTGGACCAAATATGGTGCATTGTGAAGTGATTAATGCCCTTTCGTCAGTGAACAAAGGGCAATTTCCAACTCTTCTCTGAACTTCCAACGCCCAGGACACTCTCCAAGTTAGTTCAGTTCAAATACCACATAAACACTGACGATGCTACTTCGATCGCTGATGAGACACTCACTACGGAAACGTCATCATCACCGGCCAGATTCTCATGAATATCACCAATTTGATGCGCACGGAGCACAGATCTCCAATATCGCTGGGCTTACATGCTTTGAAAAGAATGTTTGATTTGGTTACTCCCCTGTCTCGCAGCATGGATTCGCCTACTCACTAGTGTAACATGGTGAAATGATAAGGTCTGCATGGTTCAATTACAACTACATCTAATCCCATCTGTTTGTGTGGGTTTTTCACCAGTCATCGTCCACATCATCTTATCTTCTTCTATCTTGTACTTTCCTTTGTTAAAGAAGTCACAATTATTACATTATCTCTCAGATAGGAGCTCGAGGCAGACAAATGGCTGCCACTGAAACCCTGACCAAAAAGTTAAAAGCATCGGGAGCGAAATGAGGACAAAAATGCAGTTTCTGTGCACAATTCGTCGAACGTTGACTCGTGCACACTCTAGACGCATTGATGAGTGTTCTCTGTCGACCGTGGTGTCTCCCCTGCTAGTTAAAACGCTTGATGACCCAATCCGAAAGTTGAAGTTTTGGTCTTCTATACAACCAACCTAGCGAATTTGTTCCAGCTGAGCACCTGACCAGTTGATCTGTTCAAGCGCTTTTTTACTTCAAACTCTACCTGGTTAGCTTCGAACAAAGAGGTAGGATGGCCAAATCCAATTGGCAGACAGCACAGTCCACGTCAAAATGCCCCCAGCAAATTTTTGTCGCAGTTGACGGGGTCAGCAGTCACTATCGATGTTCATGAGCTTTAGGAACATTTTTAAGGAAATAGTACTTACTTTTGGTACTGACATATAGCTAAATTATCGACCTTTAATTGTCACGTGAAATGATGAAACGCGGAATAGGCAACGAATTTGCAATAATTCCAATTGAAACAGAACAAAAGGTGAAGTTCACCTTCATAACCAAACTGACCAGTCAGACACCGGTTTGATTCTGTTCGTGTAGCCAACCGGTGGCACGGCACCCTGATGAACGAGCCATCTAATCGGATTGACTCCGTGTGAGAAAAAACTCCCGAGTATGCGAGGCAGCCGAAATCGATTTAACCTGAAATCAAAGCACGTCGGTTTGAAAGACGATAATTTGGAGACCGAGGCCACTAACATTTAATGCTTGAGCTGTTTTTTCACGCAAAATATGCTGATCAATTTCATGTCTCGGATGTTACTGACGGAAATTAACTGTTGAACGAAACAACTATCATTTGATCGAATGATGAACTTTTGTGTACATGTGCAAATGGAATTCTTGGAAGCACCAACATCCGCCCCCCTTCTGTTACTTGTTCAATGCGCAGATCCTAACAGCTGGCATCTGGCCCACCGTAGGGCGTTTTTCTTGTGCAGAAGAAATCAGTAACTATGCGATGCACGCAGTATTCGGACTGACAAAACAAATGCTTGTCATTGTCTTTATGTGGACAATCAACGAGGTGCCTGTTCTTAATTTTGGTATGGGGTCTCAAATCTGCGGAATGCGTTCCTAATTTGGGCTTATCAAAAGTACAGAAAACTATACTTTTCTGTTTGCTTTCTCAACTTGAATACCATCTTTAATGACACGTTACCGGCGGGATTCGTTTCCCCCCTTCCTTAATTCTTTATCATGAAAGCGCATGGCCGATTAACGAAGTGCGCTCAGATGTGCTCGTTTGGAGAAGTCATTCTGCTGATTTCTGACGCGTTGTCAAAAATCTCGGTCATAATAATTTTGAAGATAAACTAAGCATTATATGCACTATTCGTTTTTGGGTGTTTACAAATGCCTGCCTCCGTTCTCAATGGCAAACGATCCGATAGAATTTCGCCCAACACGACAGCTTATTTTCCTTTCGCCCAGTCGGATCTACAACAATTCATAAGATCGTGACTACCGAGTGTTTATACTGTTACGCATCCTATCAAACGAAGTTACATTGGCAACCAAGGTCATACGTAATCACCGCGCCAAGCCATGACGTGTAACGTATCAAAACAGTCCGACGAGTTTTGATCCACGATATGGTGCAAGCCAGTGATATCTGTGCATCCGAAATCTCTTCTACTCCGTACGGTATGTCAGCCTGGAAAATTTTGGCCGGACTATGGCACCTAGTGCTCGACTGCCATGCGATTGTAGCATGCTGTTAGGTTGTTAAATACCTAAAACGGAAAAATGAGGCCACAGAAAACGGTTAATTACCACAATATATGGCTGACCCTTTGAATTGTAGCACAAGTGGGAACGAATGAATGTCACATGTTCAGTAGCGGATAATGCAAATTAAGATGCGTTTACACGATTCCTGTCCCTGATAAAGTGCTACTTACGAGAGGCGAATTCGGATACAACTATTCAACGGTGACGTTGCACAGGGCCGTTCATGGTTGACTCGGAACAACTTGCAGTGTACCACGTAAGCGTCAAACATTCAAGGGCGCACAGATTTCACCAGCCTCCTGTCTGACTAGCTCAAAGTCCGTTTTTTCTTGGTTTGACTACAAAAACAATTTATCAAACATTAACTTCAGAAGATTTAATAAAGATTTTGTGCAGAAACTGGTTACGAATCATGTCAGATTTCAACGTATTTATTAGGTATTTTTGTTTACCTTTCAAACGTGGGGGATTGTCTGTATATTTCAGTTAATTCGGCATGTACCACCGGTGTTCACCTCATGACCCCAGGCCGCCACTCACTGCATAGTTGAGAACTGTCGTTCCGGAAGTGCTCAAGCGGCCAAAAACAGGTCATTCTCATCTGAGGGTCACCAGTTCAAATACCCCGACCACCGACCTACTTATGCGCATGGTAGTCCCAGATGACGAGGAATATCTTCCAGGATACGTGACTTATGTCCTTTCATTCAAAAGAAAATCAGACGCAAAATCAAGCTCATTCACTTTGGACTATTTGATTTGCTAACTGGAGATCACGTTGAATTCGTTAGGACAGATTTCTCGGCTGAATACTAGACAGTTCTCTGGTATATCTAAAAAGAAGGCCAGGAAGTTAAAAAGCGAGCTTCCATCCGACAAAGCAATAAAACCCAATCGGTTTGACTAGCCGAGATAGAAACTACGGCAGCGGATACGAATGGATACAAGTCTGCTTCCCTAGGATCCATAATCTCCCTGCTGTTAGAAAACAAGAACAGGATTGATTTGAAAAAAATTCTTACATTATTTCGAAGCTCAAAGCCTTCCAAAACGGATTCACTTCTTGCAAGGTGCGGAATCGATCTACGGATTCCAGTTTTGGGAATCTTCTGATATATATCTTATTTTGGGCGCAAATATATCGATTAAAGTTGCGGAGTAAAGTTCACGTAAAACCTGAACCCCTAATGACCAATGCATCTCAACGCTACGGACAGTTTATAGTCAAATTTACTCATTGTCTTACCACATTTTTTGAGACCGGTGCAACTTAGTTACTCGTTCGACGCGATTTGTTGCTCTCAAACCGGCGCAAAAGACGACCGGTAAGCTGTTGATATCTTTTCAGCTTTTTTTCAATTGCGGTCTTTACTTGAAAGCAGTTTTATTGGTAGAAAGATAACAAACTAACGCATCTGAAACTTCGAAATAATGTGTTTAAACGTATTTCTCGTTTTGCGAAATCTCTCTCAGAAGAAGTTGTTTAAATCAGCTATCCTTTGTTCTAGCCTAGCTCTATCTTGGAATGTTTTGGATCAAATGGTGAGTCGAAAAATTCCAAAATCGTTTTGTTTTTCCCAGGGAAAAATAACATTAATAATCTCAGGGTCTTCAAAAGTAGGCAGAAAAAATTAGGTCTTTGATCGATCTAATTCTCTATTTATCGGATTTATCGTGATAAATGTCAGCGATATTGTTCACAATAATCGAATAGTAATGATAGTAATTCACTTTTCTGGAGTGTATGTTCGCTGGGTGGATGAACGAAGTTCGCCGCACTTCGTCAGCATCTTATCTGGGACCCTACAAACGGCAGTGGCGATTGATAATCTAGGTGGATCACTGATGTCACGAGAAGCTTTTCCAGTAGAAACAATAGGTATGGCCCCGTTCTGATCATAGGTAAGCACATTTGGTCCTCCGAGAGATTGAACTAAGGAATAAGCCAAGCACAAATGATATATAAATCCTTGGAACGACCTAGGGGCACTTTTGTTTTCTCCGTCCAATCAAATAACAAGCAGGCCAAAATTTCAGAAGCTAAATCGATTTGTGATAATTTTATTCATGTGATTTAATTGGTTCGAGGACCAGCACATCTAACATGTTCTTTTGGTTGAAACTGTATCACAAGTATTGAATAAAATAATCAACTCGAAAGAACAAAATAGGTCAGTGCTTCATTACTACTGCTTCAAGCGCAAGTATAAGCTGATTTTCGGTCATTGAGCTGTCGTTGATGGCTCTGTGTTGCCACTAGGTGTTTTTATCTGAGTGTCCTATCAGAGAGGCAATAGTGGGATAAAAACCTAGAGGCAATTTAACCCCATACATTCGGGATATTTAGTCCGACCCGTGATTTCGGCGAATCTGTTTGGGTTTGACGTCGCTATTCGACTACTCACTTTATTTGCCCAAGAAGAAAAAGAAACATCCTGGACATTAGTTAGCCGACTCATTGATTCAGTTTAAATCCAATTGAAAATGATTGGTATATGCTCAACAGCCGGCCCATTTTCCATTGACAGCGATGAATTGTAAGCATTCACGCTTATTGATTTACGCTAAGAACAGTAACGTTTGTCACCGTCCATTCACCATGTCTAACAGATGGTGCGCTGAAAGCAACGTACAAACCGCCATTGTGATATTCCAAATAAAATCGATATTTCTGTGTCTAAACTGAACTTCACATGCAATTGGAACGCGCGCTTGTGACAAAATGGGGAAACACAATGGATTTCGCGGCCCCACCTATAGGCCTTGGTGGAAATGGCCTCAAAGAAATCCAATTAGAACATCTTGGGCACTTTGTGGAGATTGCTCCTAATTCGTGCTTTCGAGACAGCCCTGAATCTTTTCCACTGTATTGTATTTTCAAGTTCTCAGGGCTGACCGTTTTTAGTTTGTAAGCAAATTTACTGCTAGCGCAAGACGTGATTGGAAAAACGCCTTGAGGATTATACAGATTTTTTAAATTCCCGCATGAGAGTGAGAAAGGAAAACGAGTTGGGAATAAATGCACCCGTATTCTTTTGGCTTTTGCAAGCAATTTACTCGGAATGGGGCTTCAACCGTGGCATTTGGAGACTTTGAGCTGTTTTTCGATTTCAGCCATAGGGTCTCGACTGGTAGTGTGTCACTGTTTTGGGACTTATACAGTGGTCCCGTATGGGTTTGCTAAACTTGGCTCAAAGTCTACCGACGCCGTTTAATATGGCCGTCTGATCGGTACCAGATGCGTTGGTGGCGCAACTAATGTTCGGATTTCGAGAATCCAGACCAGCCGTTCTATCCACAGAACATTTGGGTACAAATGTCCAACTGATCATTCCATACAAAACAAAATGATCGGTGTTTTAAGGTTTTTTCACTTTTTGTTTCTAAGCGAAACTCATAGAAATACAAGGGAAAATTACTTTGTCTCGTCCTCCCCATTCGTCGTCTCAATACGGTTTGACTGGACTAGTTTGATTAACACTCCGGTCGTAATTTCTTCCAAAATGACACCAGAATGGAAGAGTGGCATGCACAAACAGTTCGTTTTTATACACGTTAGCACACGGTGGCACATTCTCGGTGACGAAATGGGCACAATAACTCGCCACTCTCACCAAACATCATTGCAATTCATTCTGTCATTCCGAGGACAGTCTAACGACCAATGGCAAACAACGACGGTTAGTCGTTTCAGGTGCGCGCTAATTTTGTCCGCGCGTAAACAAAGTCAATGCAAACTTTAGAATTTCACATAAAATTAAACGATCATATTCGGGTTTGAATCGGTGCATCCGAAAACATTTTGATTATTAAATGGTCCCTGTTTAAAATCTGTGCCCTTGATTTTATCGTAGGTGAAAACCGGTAGGTAACTTTCATCGAGGGATGCTTTGTTTAACCGAACTTATCTTTTGCTTACGGCAAAAGACTGAACAGGAAATTCCAAGACAAAGAGAAGTATTTTTGATCTGTATTGATTCATTTTACTTGTTCCAAACCCTAGTGCAAAAGTCAATGAACTGACTTGGTCAAAATTATTTGCAGAATAGAATGTGAGGTGGTTTTTCATGACACATTGAATTCCGCATGTTATCCGGTAAAATTTTGGTTCAAAAATGAGCCGCGTTTAATTGTCCGACACCTTTTGATCGTGTCTCTGTTATTGTTAGACTACCGTAAAATAGTTTCCAGTCCAGAATTGGTCCATCATTTACGATTTGTGTGATGCGGAAACCCGTTTCCATCAGCCACGGACAAGGATCAAAACTTCATACAACCCTTGATGCACACATTATTCCAATCCTGTCGGCACCAAGGTTTTTGGAGCGTTTGTACCGAGCGCGACGACATCAAGGCAGTCCATTCATGAGCCTGTTGGTCATAAAGTTAACCAGTGATACAAGCAAATTACCATGGGAATATTTGATTTCCGGTCAGTCAGCAACAAACAGTTGTCCACTAACGGACATCCATCGGGTCATTTTCGTTCAATAGCCACGTGCCTATTAACATATTCACAATGTGGTACTTGTAAGAAATTGGCCACAATCGATTACTTTAATGTGGTACCTAAACTGTTTACAACCGGAAGCTACAACAAGCAAATATCAGCCACTAGATAACATCATGTGACCTATTAGAGATGTTTGTCTTTCGGTCTGCACAAACTATTGGTCATGTTGATTCACTGTGAAGCAGACAACAGAAAGTACGTTGTTTCTCTGCTTTTTAGCTAGCACAAGAGAAAATGGTTCGTTTTATTTTGATTTTAATTTATAGGGCCTAAAATATCGACTTTCTTACAATTTGCTCTCCGGTTAATTTCCATGCGGTTTCCTAGCTACCCTTGGTTCAGAAAATCCGACTGCATTCCGGTTTCATTTGCCGCATAAATGCAACAATAATATTAAATGTATTTAAACATTTTGGTTGTCATATCCAAGGGTGAACTTAATTTAGGAAACTTTGCCAAATGCAACCCAGGGCATCTCGGTTTACTCACGTGATTAACTAGAGCAAATTGCATGTCAAGGTCCCCGTGACCGTTTATCTGTATAGGATCGGCTGACCGTTCAGTGTGACATTCACCCGATTCCGGGCGGTAACAATTCTTTGGTGGAAAATTCGTATGCTCGATAAATTTCACTTCGGATTCTGGATAGCATCTGTCTGAACCACCATAGTACATTCATGCAACAGTGCTGTTTAACATTTTAAATAGATTTGTACGTTATTTGACAGTTACATATGGGAAATTCATCGAAAGAATCAAAATTCCCGGATTAGGTTTTTAAGTTCTTCAAGAAGGAACATAATCCGAGCGAAACCTTCAAACTGAGGAATGTGTGCATCATTCATACACTTCGTAGTTTTACTGATTAATTGTTACTTTTAGCTTAGTATTTTGTATGCATGTTGTTAGACACGTACCCTTAATCACCCGAGCCATGTAGCCGCTTAGTTGCTAGGTCTAATCTGCCAATCACGTTTCACGAGGAGCACCAACTTGCCCTAATCCGGTACACTGTCGATGGGTCTAAGTCATCTGCATACGACTTTTGCTCTACTAGATTATGCTTTCAATTCATCGATTACATATCTGATTGTATTACCTTGATATTGGATCTTACGGGCATTACACTAGATTAATCCTATTACCGGGTGATTTTGTCTATATTCTACAAAGATAGTTCTCTCGCCCAAAGTCAGCTCCAAGTCTATCGGCTATTTACGCTACTGTACGCTTTAAAGTTTAAGGCGCTCTCGGAAACTGTTCGATAGAAAAACCTCAATCCAGATCACTCAGGGTGGAAGTTCTGACATTCCATTTTCGCTGGCATCAAGCGGTCCATGCTAGAATCTCTTGTTACGCAAAATCAGAATCACTCACGAAGAAGCATATGCTGTTCCGTTAGCCGAACGAACGAAAATGCGATTGATCATCCAGCTCCGTTCGACACAATAAATCGATTGGAGTGGAGCAAGTGTGACCTCCGGTCATTTGGCTACCGCGGGGAATCGGATATCGAAATAGACTGCAAAAGTTCATTTGTGATTTGCCGGATTTTGTCCGCCGTAATTGCTTCCAAAAAGACAATCCAAATCTTATCATTCTTTTGTCCACGGTTGAAGGTTGACAGAGTTCATGAAAACGGCATTCATATGCAGAGTAAATCTTGAGGTTTACATTTCCTGCATGCTCGTCCGGTACACTCTGTTCTGGTTATATCAGTCTGAGCTATATAGGAACAACATTAACGTGGATTATTTTGTGTATCGGATGAGACCTTGGAATGGTTGCTAAACCGGTTTTGAATCAGTCCACTTCCTAGGCTTGTTGAAGCATGCCACTTTTATGAAGCCACGGTTAACATCTCAATCTAGGAAAAGTTTCATGATACAAAACTATAAGAAGGATTGCCACAGACGTCATTCGACAAAGCATGACGGGTCACGAGAGGACAGCAGAGAGTAACTACACTAGCAAATTTGTAGCTAGTTTGGAAAGCGTTTGTGGATTGGTCAATAGGGAACAGAATGAAACAGTTTGGAGAAGAACGCGGAAACTCGAAGCAACAGATACGATATTATCGACCCTATAATTGGACGAGCAAGCACCAAAGACTAACAAGTCTAATTGAAAAACTTAAATGTAAACATTCGAGTTCGTAAGTGTTTTGGAGATTTTGCCGGTTACTTCCCAATCTAACGTTTGTGAATGATGCCTGAAAGTTGCTTAAACCACCACTACCCCACGTTATTATGCTCCTTTTACGTAGTTTAATGGTTTGTTTTCAACATTCGTCAACCTAACCTTTAGATTATTCAAAAAACGGCCTCCACGGTAACTTTGCACAAACTTTATCAGTAGTATATCAACTCGCAAAGTAAATTAAACAGGTTTGGAGATTTAAAATCATAAACTACTTTGCCCGCACAAAATTTCAAGATTGTTTTATTAGTTTGGAACTGAGCAAATGCTATCAAGAACATATATGTCATCATTTCTTAAAGGTTAAATTTAATAATCCATGCAAACACACACACACACCAGTGAACAATCAGACGACAAATAACAGCACTTCTTGTGCTGAACAAACCATCATCGAATTCACGTCAGCTAATCAAACAGCATTCCTCTCGTGGCATATCCTAGCTTCACTGATCCAATCGGCCATGCGGGAGTTAGCATAAGTTGTGCAGCAGGAAGTGTTCCAGTGTCCTTTCTAAGAAATGATTTTTCGTCCCGCGGATTTGCTGCCGTATCCAGTTTGTCACTGAGCAATTTGTTTTGTGTTAAAGTGTACCGTTTAGTCAAACTGATGAAAGGGACAAATTGCTTCAAATTTCTCAAAACAAAATAACCCGGACAACAGTACGGAAGCCTTGGATCGATTGTTGACGCTGAAGCGCAAAAGTACCCTGGCAAAAACACGTGCTGAGTGTTTCAGCGAATGCCTTTCCGGTTGTCAGGTTCCAAATCAATTGCTGAAAACTTCGTCGACAGAAAAGCTACCGAGGAACAAAGCAAACTTGGCCACAGCTGTGAATTCCTACCGCGAAGCGGGTATGAACAGAATAGCGCAATTCGTTGAAACAGAAACGTCTCGTTTGTATTTCGTCAATCGGATCTCTTGTGTGCCGCGTAAAATTTGAAAATTTTGCCAGAAATCCGGATCAAATCGCTGAATAAATTCTTAGGATGGCTCTGCAAGCCCAGAAATAACTCTACAGTTTCCCAGTGAGACCGACGACCTTGTTCACATTTTCGGGGACTTAAAGTTGATAAACGCTCAAAAAACAACGTTTTCATTGGGATTGCAGTTTGAGTCACCACGAACTGGGCAACGAGAGTGAATTTGAAAATCTACGCGACCAGTTATAAAAGTTCAGTTCAACCACGGATGATAAACCAGGATGTTACAAAGCCGAACTGGTGGACCTACCCGATAATTTCATTTCAGCCTCCATCCGGCAACCATACCGCAATCGGACAACAAAATTAGAAAAAATATGTCTTTTTCCTCCGTCCAGATAGAAGATCAAGCATCGTGGTCATGAACAAACAAGGCTATCTAGATAAGATGCAAAAATTGCTGAAAGACAAGAGGAGATTTCTCCCTGAACCACTTTGCCACATAACAACTTGCTTATAGAAGAGCAGATATCAAGATGCCGCCAAATATCACAGAGACGTGATTTTATATTTGAGGACTAATAAGAGAGATTGAAGCCATTAGAGACAAATGCCAAGACGGAGGGTCGTCACGAGAATCCAAAAAGCAGGAGTTTCCCTATAGCCATTGTTATGCATGCAAAACTCCGCCTAACACACTTTTGCGCGATAGTTGATGGATATTCGTTTTGCCGCCATAATGAATAAGGACTCGTTTGAATTATCAAGTACTCTGGGCCCGTTGACGGTTGGTTCTCAAAACACGTTTTGCCTTGACACTGACTCAACTTTCCCCAATGTTCTCCTGGGTGAAACAGTGGGCTATTTATGTGACGATTAGTACACTGAAACTTACAATACCCATTCCTGTCTCCTACACCAAAGACGTCATTCTATTATGTACTGCAAACGTATAGTTTGGCTTTAAAGGACAGTTAAACAGGTTGACGAATTGCAATGAATAGCCCTATTTGATCCACAATAGCAGATATCGTTTTTGGGACGACGGACGACGACACACAGTCAAGTTGCTCAGTCCATCATGCAAAATTATTATGTCGACTACATTTTAATTTTCGATCATGAGAAGTATTCCATTGAATTCTTAAGTTACCGTAACAAAGAACGCACCTCACACCTTTCAGCCACCCGCAAGACAGAAAATGACCACAAATCGTGATGATTTGACGTGTAGATGGGAGAATACAAAAGACAAGTGGTCACAAAGCAACTTGGGGTGGGTGGTACATTCCGGTCTCCAGCTTTGAACCAGTTGCTTGCGAACGGCATATCGTAAAGACACTTCTATCGCCATTCACAAACGAGGAGTAGGAAGCAAAACAACTCTAGCCGACTAAGTGGGGAAAACCAAAGTCGTGATTATCGTTCCAGGCACTGGTTATCACACTCAACCTCAAGTGTGCGCTAAAGCGTAGTATGCTTATCTAATAGCTTGAACCTTGTACACACAACTGAGGGATTCAACTGGGACAGGCAATCGACAAACGTGACCGACCTAGGCGCATCCCATACAATTTACCCATGAGCCTGGAGCTGCACAGGCACATGCATAAACAGAACGGATCGGTTCCTCGGCTAGCACAACGAAGAGGACGGACCCACATGGTCGGTGAAACGAGTGAATTATCCTTCGCTCGAATGGAAAAAGAGCACCAGGACCCCATCCTCGTCGATCGCGAAATGTGGATCACCAAAATGATCCCGAGACGAACGTTTCATGTGATAACTACAATAAAAATGTTTCACTTATCGCACGAGACATAAGACAAACCTTGTGGGTTCCATGTTCACCCAGTGCACATTGGGCAATCCCAACGACTTGCGGATCTGCCGGTTGCTTGATTATAATCGGGTGTAGATCATACCATTCTCCATTAGTTCGGATCGCCTCCAGCAACTCCGGTTCTAAAACAATCGCGTATCAGGAATTTTGGACAACATGTCGCAATCATTGTGGAATAATTTCAGATGATGGCAAAATAATTCCCTCACAAAATATGAACACACCACACAACAATGAATTGATTTAATAGCGGATTATTGTACAGTTGCCAATATTTGTAACCAGACAAACATACTCGATGAGCGTTAGTAACAAGAAAATCGATTCTGGAACTATCGAGAATTATTTATTCCCATATGAATGCATTTGATTCGACGAATATTCACATTCACTCCACGATACACGAGAAATTCCGCCTCAATCATTTTATCCGTGTCGAACACGAGTATTGATTTTTGTTTAGGATGGACGTTGGATAGACGAGAAAGAGCACGTCTATCAGTTAGTCATTGCCCTGTTGCTTGTTGAAATTCGCACAAACTGTTTCACGTTTTTTTCCCATTGACAACTTCATCGCTACGCTTGGCATTTCAATGTTTTGCTACCTCGAATTCTCAACGATACACAGTCTACCAGTATTTGTGCCTACCGCCATGGCAATTAGGGCAGGTTTTGATTTTCTACGAGGAGATCAGCTGTGAACACGTGACACTGGTTATACGGTGTCCTTTTGACCAAAGTACCGTTTCTAGCATTACCAGGTCGTTCGAAATCAGATTACTTATTTCACTCAAAACAAGGAGAATAATCGGTCCATACAGCTGTTTTATTTACGTATTCGTTAAAGTGTTTAGTGTTTTGGTTTGCGGCAATGGGGTTCCGTGCACATTCTCCTAATCTTTTCATGGACCATGTCAATTGCCCCTGCCGGTTAGGCAGTCCTCGGTATCGTGATGGATCGTGACTGCCTCACATTCGAATTCGTCCAGTTTGTAGACTAGGGCGGAGCAGAGTTTGCATTAACAAAACCCGTGTGTTGTTTTTACGCAATCATCCACTTGGGTGACAAAGTTGAAATAACAATTCAATCCACCTGGTGCGTATTCAATCAAATATTCCTTGCCATACCCTTGCTTACATTTAGAAGTTGGACTTCTTCGTTGTGGTTTTCCTCGACCGGGCAAATCATCTCTTTCAGGAGTGGAGCCTTTTGAGTCTTTATCTGTTCCAGATTCCTTTCCGTAATATTGAATATTTTGCCGGTTTCAAAGCAAAACCGCTGCTAGTATATTTGAAGGTTTTGTGTCAGTAATACCAATACTGCCGGGGATTCTATCATCGTGAAGCTAAGGAAATTGGAAAGTCACAAGTGCACGCGAGTTTCACTACTTTAATTTCAGATAGCACATTATTTTCGGAAACCCTTACCTATTAATTTACACACCACAGGCTAGTCATACCTCAGCGAAACAGAAATGTTTCATAATGCTTATCTAATTTGTTCCAGTCCAGCATTCGTCCCAGTCAATCTTCCAGTGCTCTGTGGGTTGGTATTTCCACAATGAATATGCGAGCCTGTTAGTACTGTGAGTGATTAACAGTGGTGACACATTCTAGGTAAATGTGAGCTGGAAAAGTTCGAAGATGAGAATTCAAGTTTTTCCGGCCACTCTGATACCATACGGCAAATTTTTATTATCTGGATATTTGATGGGTGTGAATCACTGAAACTCCTCATATGATCCGCTTTTCAAGCTGCTGATTCGCTTTCGTCCATTCTAGAGCACGGATCTTACAGTTCAAGCACATAGTAAAGGTGATTGTGTTCACGAAACTTTGTCGATCGCAGAGAGGACACTGATGACAAGCAGTCCAGTCCCGGATTCCTCAATTTCACCCGAGTGTTTCGAACCAATGCGACAATAAATTCACATCTCAAATGTATGTGACACGCTTGTGAATTGAAAATGCTCAGCTAGTGCTATTTTGAACGGAACATCTTCATGTGTTGGCGACCTTGTGTGGATTCAAACAATTGTGCAATCTTCTGTTCCTCTCCAGTATTTGTGATATCAGAATTGCCCAAAAATTCCTGACTTATCAGTCGGTTTCGAAACACGAAACCAAATAGGCAGAGCTGCGGAGAGCTATAAACAATCACATTTGTTTACCTGATTGAATGCAGCGCTGAACGGCAAAGGCAGCCTTATTTTGTTGTACACATGCCAAACAACGAAAAAAATGGGTCACTATATATGTTCCCCATGGAAACTGACAGCGTTGCGCCAAAATAGCCAGTGGACACGGAGCCGGATCTGGAACGTTTCGCGCGGATCCACCGTGTGGGAAAAAACTGCTGGCACAAAATGTGTGCCTTCAGTGGCGTTAGCCATTTAGCTTTGGCCAAGCGCACTGTTTGCTTTCCATTGTGTGGCTCATCGTCTCATTCTAGCGTCAATTACTAGATTTTACTTGGGCGGTTGAGAATTTCAGAAGAAATGCGCGCATCTCGTAATCCGTATTAACTGTTGTGTTTACTCCAATCGGAATGAAATAGTCCGATCGTTGGGATATTTGCAAAGTAGCACTTAAAGTAAGGTCCGAGTGACAAAGTTATAAGACTTACCTCAACGTAAGTTCCGGCCCACTTATGCATATTACTTATTGCTTGAAACCATCTATAGGCAGTATAATATCACGCATACACTTTCTGCTGTTTGTACAGCACTAGATTGCAGTCGCATGCATCATTGAGGGGATTCATTCAGAGATATTAGGCCCACGAATCCAAAACAAACTCAGTTTTCCCCTGCTCAATGCGTACTTTCCCTTTTGCCAGTCTGTTGGGTCTTCAGTTGTATTGCTCATAATTCGTCCACACGATTTCCAGAATCCTAGGAGGCAAAACAGTTGAAGCTGTTACACGTAAAACCGACTTGTGATCACGAAATTTTGTTATCCAAATTTAATTCCTCCCTGAATCCAGCCCTTGATTGTATGTTGCTAGGGTTGTGCTAGCCGCCAGTGAACGACTGCTTTCAATGCAGTTGACTGTGTACTGGCAACCGGATACATTTCGCTTTTGGACAACAGAGAGCGATTTGCCACCGTTGAAAAATTGTTAGGAATAACAGTTTTCTGAAACTTCGGCTTAAACAGTCATCGAGAGCACGTTTTCAATTGAAAGAGAAACATTTTATTTCAGTTCGATCGATTTGCTCCATTTGGTCCAAGTAGGCGAGGGTACATGAAAATTCAGGGTGATCGGCATAGCGTTTGTCCAAGGAAGTACTAGAGCCTAACATTTTGACCGATAATCTGTTTGCGTGGAAATCTCTAAAATATCGTTGCCAAATGAGATCGAATTGTTATGGAAATCGCGTTTCAGTCGTGTGAGAGGAACCAAAAGACGGGAGTGATAAGAATTTAGGCCATCTAAAAGCTTCCAAAATAAAGAGTAAGACAAAAACGTAAAAGGGAATCGCGTCGAATTGCTCAGTTGGTTTTATACTAGAGAAATAATTTTCCTATTATCTTCTCTCAAAGTACACCAAGAGTGTACAAACCGTGTTCATTTTGGGGTGGTTTGCTTTGTCTTACGAATAGGCGAATTCAATCGGATTTGTACTTAAATTCTTGGAATTCACTTTTTTCATTGTCAGTGAAAGCAATATGGCATTGGTAGACATGGACGCGCAAAGCAATACTTCTCCACACCTAGGCATCAAAATAAAATCAATGAACCATAGAATAAATGGAGGTTTAGTTCAAGATATGACGGTTGTAACTGCACAAAACGTGATCTTCTCTTTGTGTGTTACGGTAACCCAATAATCACCTGATCAGCATTCGGACCTGATGAATCTGCATATCACTTCAACCTCCTAGCATAAGTTCCATATTTGACGATGTGCAGCTGATCACGGTCATCTTCCAAATTAAACACCGGTCGTGTGATTCGGTGGGAATGTGTCCATCTGGGTAGCATTAAAGACGGTATCGTTTGGAAAAAGGCAGCGAACATCCAGAAAAAATACGTGAAAGAAACTTTGGATTAGGGACCGGCGTGAGGTTTTTTCGAAAATCTCTGTGGGAGTTGGGAAGGGGCAAAATTTGTCATTTGCATCTGGGCTTACAGGCTTTTGGTGTGCAACCCCAGCAAAAACGGCTTCGATGGGATTCTGAAAGGCCGCTTGACAAATTGTCGCAATCGACGGATTAGCGAAAACCCAGTTCAACATACACAAACGATAACTGTGTTCTATACATCAGGGCACCGATATGGGCATCGATAGGACAATACATGCAGACTTGCCGTGGGATAACCGACGGTTCGAAGTGAGTATTCTCGAGTATTCCGGAGCTAGATGAATTGTACACATACCGAAGACCAGTAAAAACAATCCCAACCGAGCAAATGTTATAAAAACAGAATCAAGCGTTGAAGCAAGTCGGTGTGAAGCTAGTGAAATACATTGATGACATATTCTACAAATGAGATCTTGTTCGAACGGTAAGCGTAATCAATGAAATTTAGTCCAGCAAGCAAAATCGCTAGTTTAAATGAAGTTTCACCAGGAATTCATTTTTTTACGCATACGTGTTTGTGATTTGTTGGATGTTTTCATGTGCACTTTGAATTTCGATTGTGTTTAAATTTTAATTGTCATTCACAAGATTTGTGCAGATGTTTGGCGCCAAATAATTTCAGTGTAAATTGGCGCCAACTAATATCTTCAAATTTCAGCGTAATCAAACCGCACAAATGGTCAGCTTTTGTTGAACATGCGAAGTCCAGTGAAATTCATTGTTACATACTTGGTGGTTTAGACAAAAAACCGAAATTGTACACTGGAACCGTGTGCCGACGAAGCATGACCGATCGATGAACGAGTGTTGTTTACGAATGATATCTGAGGTTGAAGAAAGCAAGTGAACAGGACAGCTGTCCATTTCCTATCTGTTAATAGCTTGACAGTATGCGAGCAATTCACGTACAACGGGAATTACTTGAACTCTTTTCAAATATTATTCCCTGGAGCCAGCAGAAGAAGAGACGTCAGTCACAAATTAATCGGTCAGGAGATTGTTTTTGATAACTGCCTAGATTCGACATCTTTTTTCGTAAACCTTGAATGAAGACGGTCAAATGTTTCGAGGAGTTGCAGTAAATTGTTTCGCCTGTCTGTCCGAAGAACAAGTCGGGCAAAAAATAACAAGCATACACACCAAATTTGGCAAATGAAAACTTATATTTACACTTTTATTTTCAACGCCTTTGATTGACTTGCCAACTGTCCCGTTGAATGCAATATTTGCTTGCAGATCGCCCAATAGCCGGCTTAAGATGGCAGCCTAAAAACGCCGGAATGCACAACCAAATAGGTGGATGTATGCGAATACCCGGACTGCATAACTCCAATCTGAGCGGCAGCAATAGTTCATATTGCCTGTTTGTTGGTCCGTTATGCCACGAACTATTGCGCGGAAAATTTCCTTTCGATAGTCAGATACTATCTCGTTTGGTTATCACAATTGTGTTACACGTTTGTGGAATTGTCGATTAGCAAAACATGTTTCCCGTAGGTTCGAAATCCTTTTGTGGCGTTCATTCACGTGACTGAGCTACCTACGGAAATAACCGGACATCTTACCACAATTAACGTGTGAAACAGTTTTCATTCGGTTCGCTCGAAACGATTTATCAAAGTTCGTGTGCACCAGAGTAAAAGAACCTAACCTGTACTTGCCAGGAAGGTTTCAATCTTAGGAATGGTCCAAGTTCGATTATTCACAAACACATTGTATTGTATAATGTTCTATAGAATTTTGCGTGCAACCATTAATGTTGGATTTCAGTCAAAAATGTGAGAAGAAATATAAAATAGAGGAAAAAACGGCATAAAAAAATGTACACTCGTCGCCTGGTGAAAAATATAAAAGAATTCATACAGGAATAACCATAACAGTACGAAAGGTCGCTTAGGATTTCGGCTGAAACCCGGTAACGGTTTGTCAAAACACATGCTAAATATGGGCAGTGGAGTTCCTAAAGATATTCATTCTGGACGTTATGGAACGAATAGCGGAACGTGTTAAAATATGCTAGAGGCACTTTGAAAGACCGTCGTGCAGAAGATGCGTGTGATCAGAAAGAATTTCTATTCGGCAACAACCTTACAGTAATATTTTGCATTTCGTGTATAATAATGACAAGTGGTCAAGTAAAATAATTCAGCGTGTTGATTTTAATTAATTTTCATCCAATGGTAGTACTAAGGTATCAAGTCATATCACCATTCTGGAAAAAGCTTATAGAAAAGCTGCGAGTGCACTCAACGGATTCCGGCGTTGAACGAATTGGTCAGAAATTTTAGTGAGTCACTTAAAATACAATTTTATATGCGATTCCAAATGGTAACAACCCTGCTCAAACGGTGTTGTTACAATTCGCTCTGCTTCAGTTTTGCCGTAACCTGACTGCACGGGTAAATTATTTCCAAAGTTGTGCAAGTTATTCCCTTCCAGTTGATTTAGTTGCGAGATAGTCTGTTGGAATCGAATACAATCTACATTCCAGGAAATGGTTGAATTAATTTCTGATTGATTCACAGATGGCACAAGGGAAAGCACACCGGTCTAATTGTCGAATTGCTCAAACCCGTTACTCATGAGTAACGTAGATTTTAACTGAGAAATTGTTCCGGTTCACGTATTCTGCTGACGAACACCTTCGGAGTAGGTTAAACTTGTTTACCCGCTCTGTTCGGTACTTACAAGATCCTTGCGTTTTGACATTTGGAAACGAAAACTGACATTTGTTTTAACGAAATTCACTAAATCACTGACATCATGCGCGTTTTGGCTTTAGGGAAGGGATGCCAATATGCACTGGTGTTAGTTCCTACCTCGTTTGCAATCGCTGATGAGCCCGCCGGAAAATATCCTTTTAACGTGTCTTCAAACACTGCGCTTAAGCGCGTTTTACAGGATACGCCCACTCGGTTCTACTAAGTGAAGCGTAAAATGGAATTCGGAACCCAACCAGTCGTGCTGCATTTGATCATTTGTGAAACAAATTTCACGCTCTATACAAAAACCTTACAAGTGAATTGGGCTAGTTATTTTTGTCTTTCGTCGACACCTGTTATTTGCTTTCCCCGGTTTAACCGCCACCACAACCAATGACAAAGAAGTGGACCACATACAAAGCATCACCCTATGGTGTTTCACAGTAGAGTAGGTACTCTAATCAACAAACCGGAAAATAATGGTTCAACCCTTATATACTCATTCGTGTACAATGTGATTGATTGTTTCCACGTGTTGAATAGTTGCAAAATAAAGAGGAATCTAATTGCCGTCTTACAGTCCACATTGTTTTGTTGCTACCTAAATCTGAGTGACCAAATATTGAAATCATCCTGTCGTCCTATGGAATGGTGATTTGATAGCTAGTACTACAAGTCACCGTCGAAACGGTTTGGATTGGTAACTAAGCTCTCAGATTGTAATTTCGCAAAAATCATCTAATACGGTAGACTTAAGCAAGAGTGATAGTATACCATGAAATCTCTCTTCGGACTGAGAAATTCGAACACTTCGTGCCAATGCACGTATCGTACTCTGGGGATGGAATTAACTAAATTTTATGGTAAAAATCTTCCTAGTATCATCGGCTAGTAATGTCAAAACTGAAACTGTCCTAGTTTTCAAAGTCCCTTTTTATGTGTTAAATTTTAGTTGCTTACCTAAAGCAACGGTTATAGTCCGGGTTGACGTATGCTTAGCAAAACTTTAACACCAAGTGCTCTGCTTCCGGAGCTGCCACGCCGAGCCAATGAAGAATTAATTCACCTGGTCACCGGAACAGGGAAAGCGTAGAACATCCAACGTGCTTGATTGTCCTTAATTTGACCGTCCGCATCAGACATCTACCTGTCGAAAATTTCAAACGACATTTTTGTAACTTCTCCGTGAATTGGTCTACTTGAGCAAGACAAGGTTGTGTGATAGGATTACGAAGTGTTCGCCTTTCTTGCTTGTAAATGAACGTTTTCTAAAACAAACACACAGGAAGACAGAGATCTAATTTTTGTTCTTGTTTCAACTGCAAATAAATGCTCCGCGGTCATGGATGTTTTGTAACCCAACTCCTGTTCAGTCCCCTAAATCCCCAGCCTATTCTGTCTCCTGATCACTGAAGCTCATTTCTACTAACCCCCCGTAAGAAGCTCAACGATGGTGAGACGTAGACTTCCGTTTACCACTGAATACGATGTCGTTTTTACTGGATTTTGTGACCAAAACTCTTTGATTGCTTGTTGGGCATCTTAATCGATGTTTCGGCCCTGGGAAAATAGTTATTCAGGAGTTTTGAAATACTAACCGATGACACATGCTGCATTTGAGCGAATCGAAGTACGTGGTACTGTTTCCTTCTTTTCCACTCTAAATTGGATCATCGTTTCGTTGTTCCAGACTCCCGATCGATTACTAATCAAGGACAAAATGCACGCCGGGAAGATTGCATTGGTGATCCATTTCAAATAGTTTACTTATATTTTGTCCCAACTCATTTGTAATCCAATCAAAACAAATAAATATTGAAAAGAATTATATCACGGACATCGGAGCAAATGTCGTGTCACACAATGCGTTAGAAGAAACCTCAAAGTGGTCCTGCAGCTCCTCGTGTTTCCCGTGGATGAAATTCACTAGATCGTTCTAGTAACAAAAATTCGATTTCTTCCTTTTGTTACTATACTCTGAAATGCTTGCAATGGCTTGGAAATAAAAGAAACAAGAAAACTCTTGTTTGTTTTTTCCTGTTGCTTTTTAAAATATTTAATTATTATTGACAAATGATCAAACATTTGCTTCGATTGACCCATTCACTGAAAGACGAATATTCTGCAAAACATGCTAGCCTACCAGAGGAGAGAAACAAATACCACTTTAAATGATGCGCAGATGGATTTTTTATTTATCCCGTCGAACGCACGCTAAACAAAAAACGAAACTGTGTTCACACTCAAATCTGCTCTGTTCCCGTTGAAAATTAATGCCTTTCACGAATCCAGCGTACAAAACACGGAAAGTGTGTTTGCAAATTTCGCCTCCACTAAGCAATCGGATTGGACAAGAAATCTGCAGGGCACGTTTTTATTTTACGAATTTTTTTCTCGCTCACCATTTACACATAATTTCTAGGTTGGGCATTTTGTTCGACATAGAGTCACCTATAATTACCGAAAGATGAAAAACAATTTTGAGGTAAAATAAAGCAAAATAAATTTCATTCTTCCGGTAATTTCCAAATAGAAGCGGCAGACACGGGGATGGCTATTCCGTCCAGTCTGTGTCCCGTGCCGCTGGTGTTCGGACGAGAAATTCAAACAAATCAAAATTACTTTTTCAGCGTATTCCTTAACTTGATCCGATTCGTACTTGGCCTAATTGTCACTGATGAAAAATTATGTCCCGTTTTTTGTTCCCGTTCTATTCGGGTTAATATGACAAAAATGAAGGGCATATGAAACTGGCCCATGCTGACAAGTTACAGTTCATGAGTCACTCAACGACAAACTTCGCTGAGGATGGCCAGGAATAGCAACGAAAACCCCGGGTAAATTAGACCATCGAAAAAGATTGATTTAGTCGAGCAACTATTCTCCCGTGGAATTTCACGTGGCCGGGCTGCTTATGTTGGTCAAGCCAAAAAATATTTTGGATGTAAAGTTGAAAATATACGGATTATTTTATTGCAAATATATACCAGTTTGTTGTCTGGTCAAACACGATCCCATGATCGCATTTAGTTTCTGATGAATGTATGTTCATTATGTACTAGATAGCATTTATTCGACAAGCGTGCAAAATTCCGTTTCTCGTAGTCTTTATTGTTCTCACACTCCTTCATTCATCAGTCCAATTTGTCATATAACCGGAGCCTTAAACTTTAATGCTTATCAAACCGGAGCGATTTGCCCCATTCAATTCGACTACGCTGCAAGCAGCATAGACATTTCTTTTCCATTTATGTTTTACTCATATCTACCAAACACGCGGGTTTTTATTGTGATATTCTAATTGCTGTTAAGTATGTCCATGCATATGGTGCTTCCTCACTTAAATTTTATCGAATTGAGAAAACCAGGAAATTACTGAATAATTAGTTTTGTCTTGATTCCCAAAGTGGGCTACCAAGAGTTGCGCTCGCACAAACTCATCGCTCAGCAACCTCAGCAAACGAATGTAGTCAGCTTGTGATGTGAAACGTATTAACTGGTTTGGACAAACCCACGTCAGATTAGAATCAAATTATTCATAAAATTAAGCTGACCCATAACCTTATGATTACTAAATGCTACCTTGTGGAAATACATGAGTTGCCATTCTCGGCACCACCACGCCGGGATCTAATGCGACAGTGAGTGATGACTAAGAATTAGCTGAAAATACTAAATATTACCTTCACAGTCATTCAGTCCTTGGATCAAGTAAATAAAGGAGTAACTTTAAGTTTTGTCTTGCACAACAGCTGTAATCACGAAATTCTTCTACATTTGTCTACCTAGACTACTGGCCATGGCAAAGTAGGGGAGCATTTTTATTACGCAATCATGGGCATGAACAACAATCTATCAGAGGCACATTCTGACAGTTACACAGGTTCTATGTGAGACACATTCGGTGAAAAAATTCAGACAATGGGAAAAAGGTAATAGTTCTTCTCTCTGTACCATTACACTGTTCTCGTTCAAGATTCCTCAAATTATCATATTCCCACAAACGCTACATCTGGTACGCTAATTGGGACAAAAATCCGCGTTTATGATGGGAAACTCTTCTCTAGACGCTCAGTTCATTTCACCCCTAAAATGAGGAACTGCCACAAATCGTGGTCCTCATTACATTTTTAAGCAGGCATTTATTTTGCGTTATCAATACATGTAAAACCGTAAACGAGAAGGTTTACACTCGTATCCAACACTTGTGAGAACTACTGATTCTAGCACCGACTTGTACATCCGAGATGCATCTTTGTCAATTCCAGGACGCTTTCTCAAACTAATGAGCTTGAAGGGCGAAAATCGGCTCTTTATTTTTAGTTTTCTGACATTATTTCCCTTAGCTAAAGAAAATTCTCAAACAGTCAAGCACTTCGTGTTAGAAACGAAACATCCGAAATCGTGTCCGGTGATCACATGTGAATCAAACATTTCACGTGCATGTGTTAAGGGAAATTAGCAAATCGTTGTGAAAAAGTCGGACAAACTGCTGCTCATTGTATGCTTTATTTGTTCTGTTATTTCGTAAACAAGTTTCGAACAGTTTTTCCACGGTTAACCGGAGACAATTTGTTATGTTTGCTAGACGAACTTGCGCGCACGATGCGTTTGGGTAACCAAATGGAAGTCTTATCAATTTTCCTGTTGTCGCAGCACTGGACCCGTACGTGTCGACATCATCTGTGGTCAGTGCATTGGACGAGAATATATGATCATAAATTGAGCACGAGTGTGCTCGTACATGTTAAAATGTAAATAAACTGGAGACTATTGGAATGCCCGATAACGAGAAATGAAAGATCAGTATATGAAAACTTACATAGTGCAGAATGCTTACTTAAACAAGGTCCCCTTTTGGCTACGACGCGTGCAGGAAATAGTGTGCGGCCTAGTTCGCATGAATTTTGTCGATAAAACCTTTGTCTTAGTCTAGCGATACTTGTAGAATTCCGTGACAACTAAAGATTCAACCAGCATCCATTTGAATCCCGTCGGAATTTTGAGGCATCTCTTGTAAGTAGTGCCTATTTCGTGTGGATTGTTTCGAAGTATCATCTACGTGACCATACGTGGGAAGACGAATATTGGAATAAAATGCTTCTCGTAAAATCGTGCATATTTGAAGCGGTAATCTTAAAAAATAGCACTTATTGTCGAGCAGAATTGCGGGTTAACATTCACATGTTTTCAAATCATTTCTTATTGCATACACAACATATGCACCGGTAACTATACCATGTGAAACATTGCTGTAAGTAATCATTACAAACTGTAATATACCTAATCGGTGGTGTTCAAGGGGATAAGATCATGCATCTCGAATGTGGGGGCCGGGGAGGTGGTCGAGCGTCGTTCAACGCCCCAAATGGCACCGTTCAGTCAGCCATGGCCCGTTTCTTGAGAATTGGCGTACACCGTTTTTTCGGCAATAAAGGAAGTAAAAAAAATTTTAAAAATTGTATGTGAACAAGGTTTTCACAAACCTTCCGTAGAAAGAACAACATTTCATTCTTGGACCAGCATTAAAATGAGAAAATAAAAACTTTGATATCTGTTCCCATGTGTCAAAGCCCTAATCAAATGTTATCTTTCATTTTGTCCAAAACAACTCGATCCAGTCACGGTATGCACAAATTTTTCTTCCACGAATAGGCGAGATTAGATAATACGAAAAATAGGGGCACGTGAAGGGAAGGGATTTGCACGAAGCTGTTGAATTGCAAATACTGCATGCCCGATAACGCAGAATGTCTTCATTATTAGATTTATCAACGATAAAGGTTGTCCGGCTATCTTTGAGGATCGCGGTCAACTTCAAGTCATCTTAGAATAGGAATGTGATTCTCTCAGAATTGAATTTACTTTTTGTCATTTCTTTTTGACCACTCGTTCTTAACAACGATCATTCTGACAACATAGTTTTAAAGGTATCAAGCAAGTTCTAGAGTTCAGTCTTCTCGGATCCACCCAGGTGGAACTGGCTTCAATTTTTAAGCGTGCGGATACTATTTACTTGTATGCTTACCAATACGAAGATGATACTGCTAAAGTTTAGCCCCTTTGGGAAAATACAGAAATTCAAACCAAAGGACAATGTTGGAAACTAATGAAACTGGTTTACAACACTTTCATTCGGATGCCTCCCTGACTACGGTGGTCACTTTCGACGTGAGCAACTGTAACAGATCCAAGAAATTGTCACATACAATTAAACTGTCAGTCTTCACGTTTCAATAGGCTTGCTTTGACAACTTAGGTCATGCATGACTAATCGAACAACATTCTGCCTAAAAACAGTGAAACCTTTTGATCGATTGTCGGTATTTGCTTATCCTTTTGTGTGCTCGGAATTCGCCGGAAATATTGATGTGATAGAACGGCAATTTTCGTGACGTCCCGAAATCGGCGAGTGCTGTACTTTCAGTATACTCAGTGCGCTTATCAGGATAAAGAATTTGTCAACCCATGTTGAAGAGTGTATGTTGATATTTGAAATGACATGGTTGTACGGAATGAGCCCTGACTGGGTTAGACATGAAAATAGATATAACCATCTAAATAGTATAAGTTAACGCACGAACAGGAGGCGGTAACAGGTACTACCAGGTCAAGTTGCATACAGTTTGATTCTCAATTTGATGCACTGCTACTTTGAAGAAATTATGATTCGTACCATGTCGGTGAATGAAAGAGAACATTGATGCAAATGCACTTGGCCAACAAAGTAAAACGTTTCATCGTATTAGGAGTTTTACAGAGCAGTGACTGAATCTACCGTACAGGAATTTACTTCCGGGCATGATGGCCGGTCAGTCATGGCAATAGATTCCTGAATACGATCGGAAAAAGGACAGAAAATTGTGTTGTCTGATGTCAACAAAACTTGTTCAATGCGACAGGTAACTTGGACCTTAGGACGGAAATCCGAATAACAATTACCGTGAGTTTAGCTACTACTAAACGCATTTAGTTCAATTCTTCTAGTTCCTAAGCTTCGACTTTATTCGCATCTCGTTTAGGACCAAAACTGGTGCAAATTAAAAAGTAAAATGGTGTTGTTCGTCGTTAAAAATAGGACCAATCGTGCATCTGAAATTTGCCCATCATTTCCCGTGTTGTGTTCTTGCCCTATAGGCGTGATGACTACAGCACTCACGAGCTTCGTGTTTTATTGCCAACCCCTAATGGTTTTCCCTACTTCTCGACTGCTGCCCGTGTTTTCCAAAAACCGATTGGTTCATCACTGTCAGCGCGGCGGGTGAGAACGTCGTGTGCACTGTATACAAACCGATGCAAATATAAGTATACCTATGCATATATACATATATATATATATAAGGTTGAGGCATGTTGTTTCGTATCAAACTATCAGCGTACCAGGCTCACGGACAGACGGACGGATACAAGTAAGATTGAACGGCCGTTAGCCTTCGTGATTTATTGCGCAGTTTTGTAAGAGTTACTCGCTATTTTAAATTAAACTTGGCCCCTGTTTGCATTCATCATTCGAAAACAATGAAATTGGATTATAACGATACATTTAGCTTGACGAGCTGGGATACTCACGCATTCAAAACATTATATGAACCAGTCTTCTATTTGATTTTGTGTTCAAAATGACAATCAGTGGTTTGGTCTACCAATCCCACTCACATCGATACACAACTGTGCAAAAGCTGACCATTTCATTTTGAAACAACAACCGTTTACAGTGAGTTCACGAGATGGAACAAGCAACCAACCTGACTGATTTGCTCCTAAAAGCTTGAATTTTTTTGAGAAAAATATTTCATCCGATTGCTTCACTCGAGATACACGTTCAACTAGTGGTTTGATCGAGTTTTACGACAATCTAAACACGTAGCATCATGATAACGCTTCGAAAGTTTGTAAACCTAAGTAGTTTCGGTGTTCAGCTTCATTACGTTTAACCTTTTTTAATCGTTCAATCATTTTATTAAGTGAAACTTAACTGCAAGCTATTCATACATTCGGACTTGATACAAATACAGAATGATTTATGAAAAGCATTATTTTATTTACCTTCTAATATATATCAAGCGCTCATATTACTGAATCATTTCCGTGTACGCATAGCTCCTGCACTACTTTTATCGTTCCACGTATTTCAGAATGACTTTTCCTGGAATGGTTAGCACAATATGTATCCTCATGGTGTCTTTCGCTTTCCTACACACTGGCGCCGAAGGACGTGCAATGGAACGAAATCAGTTTGAAAGACTCAATGGCGAATACGACTTTCCGTGGACTCAAAGAAATGCACCATACCACCACCGAGGTGGTGATAGAAGCTCGGCTCTTTACGACCCTTGGGTAATGGTCAAACGAGAAGCCTATGCTGACATGCCCTGGGGTCGGAAACGTTGAAGGCTCCAGCACACAAGCTGATATGCTTGCGATGACCAACAACATGTTATATTTCCGTTTTTCAATGACCACAGTTCCTACCGTCACACATGATACATTTCTGGATACATGATCCTACCGATTTTAATGAACACACTCATGTCTATTTGTTCATTTTTACTTCGAAATAAAGCTTATACAGCTGGAACATCACGATTATTGTGGTTTTTCCGTTGAACGTGGTATCCTTATTCGTAGACCTGGTGTCGCACAAAACCAGGTTTCAGAAAGGGCTTACGAATTTGTGGAATCAAACATGACGAGCAAATATAATCTGGTTTACCCCGGTGACAACTGAGTCATTCGTTTTGCAAGTAGCCACTAAGAAAAGCAATACCATAGTGGACAGTTCGCACATGATTGTATCAAGTGAATTAACGTCCCAGTATTGACGATTATTTTACTGTACATTTGTACTGAGATGGCACGAGGATCCAGAAGTTGTATCAAGTGGAAAATCTACTCAAGTCTCACGCATTCAACAAGGTTTAATGGTTTAGTAAAGTGAAGCTTGACACAATTGTTTGAACCAGTGGGGAGAATAATTAACTCCTTCTCTGAACTCATGATACCACTAGCCTTTGATAAAATGTTCTCGTGCGCTTATCATGCTTCGAATTCAAAGTTTTAGACGTTCTAGGACCATCTTCGTATTTTGGTTGGAAAATTGAAACAGACTGGAGCCTCCTTTTTACGGGAACTACTAAACCCAAATGCTAGCTGGAATTTTCCATTCGCTGACAAGTTCTATTTTACTGCGTTGGTAGTTGGCTTGGTAACCATATTGCAAATTTAGAAAGGCTAAGCATTTTTGTGGTGATCACGGACAGGCGGCACATGAACATGTAATTTCGTGAAGGTTTTTATCTTTTTTTATCTTTTACTTCCTTTTTAATAATGAAACAAAAATGTACATCAATTTTCGGGAAGGGGACCACGGTCAGCAGAGGGCTGCCACATGGGGAAGTAGTCCGGCAGTGGGAGGATTGGAACCCGTAACCTTCACGTTCAAACGTCATGACCTTAACCACTTGGTCACCGCCGATTCATGGGTTAGATAACCGAATTGTCGGAAGTTACTTATAATTCTAATGTGTTATCAAAATTGTTCTGGGCAACTTGTTGAGTTATCTACCGGTAGAATGTTTGTCAAATGTCTAGAGTGAGTACTGATATAAAAGCAATGTCAGCAATCACGTTTCTGATCACTCAGACTACAGGTAGGGATACATGTCATGACTATTTGTGCGAGTTAGATGATCAGAACAAAAAACACTGTTCATGACAGTCTCGTTCAGACATACCTTTTGCGCATTTAAAATGACCAAAATTTGTCTCATCCCTTCAACCACACTGGTAATGGCATTTACCGTGATTGCATCGATGTTCGTGGCCACAGCAACATATAAGTGATAAGGCTGAAATATTATTGGATACTTTTTTCCCGTTTGTGGCATTACTAAATGGTATTTGTCATCGGAGGTAGAATAAAATAGAGGGAAATTGTTAACTAAATAAATGGTTTTTCATTATCTGTGACAGTCGTTCGTCACTAGTGGTTCGGCTCGACGGATGAGCACTCGCGATAATGTCCAATGCCTGATCAAACAGTAAAATGTGTCAAAGGACAAATTGAATGTCCACGCAAACACGTGTGGAATAATGTCACCACATCGAAATACTAAAAGCAAGTGTCGAATAACTACTGCATGCTTGTCCCACAATGTGACAGTTTGATTCCGTTCTGGGTTTTAATATTACAATTTTACTTATCGGTAAGGGAAAATGTTTATCTTATTCCCAACGCAGCTACCGGATTAAGAAGGTTCGTCGGATGTTCAGAGCCCTCAACTAGCAAACTTTATTCTTGACAACCCTGTCTTGGAGCATTTAAACGTCGTCCGTAACCGTGCTTTGCACGTAATGCATATATTTTAAGCAAATCTGTTCCCCTTTGCAAGAAGATCCAAGGAGACCTCCGGTGTTTTCGAAATGCTGTCTCTTCATGATGGACTCATATTTGCACCAAACCACAGGAATGTTGTTCTTCCAGATGCACTCATGGTGCAAAAAGAAGAAAAGGAAACAATTTGCAGTGTATTTCCTTTCCCCAGCTCCACATCACTGGCCACCTATCGGTATCCAAGAGTGCTCTGCAGGTTTGGTACGACTGGGTTGCTCAAACCGAAGAAGAGAGTTGACTTAAAGAACCCTACCCCAAGCTTTTGGCTAAATAACCTATCCCACGAGACAACTGGACTATCTCGTAACCCAACGGAGGCCAGTGACAGATTGTTCAGTTCCTGCCTTATTCGGAAGGGGCAAACATTTCAAGTACCCAGTACACCCCTTCAGCAAGAATGCCGGTCAGTACACAACCGTGTGCTTTGTACGTCGCTTGCGTTTGATTTGGAATCAGGGTCTAGCCAACTTCCCTAGACTGATTATCAACGATCAGCCAACTCTGTGGAGGGCGCCGGGTGTTCGTCTTCGTCGTGCCACTTTAGTAGGAGCACCTCCGTCACCAGAATGTAGTGCTCTGTACTTCCTTAGCAGAGGCTGTTTGAAAAGCCAGTCACCAGGGAGCATTACGAGGAGCGTTCAGGACGAATAACCAACTCAGATTTCGAGACACCCATTTTCAACCATACTGAGGCATTTCGGAGAATTTACATGGATAAACAAATGAAGTTTTTCAAGGAAAACAGCTAACAATTAAAGGCATTTGATTATAAAAATTGCCTTGAGAAAGACTACCCTGGGTAGCCGAAACGTTAGCACATTACATCTACCAACAACGCTGTGTTATCGACATTATATCATTCATAATTAGAAACAGCTAACATTTATTTTCCATCGGACTCATGCATGTCAGTCCACTCTACAACATCTTCGAGACTAAGATAACTGGGCGCTAAACGACTGCTGGTTATAAACTTACTTGTATCTGACCTCGTACAGTTTGTTTGTAGCAACTGACTGATTCATCGTTGGCGAACAGATTTATTTGCCAACAATGTGATGAATTCAGCGTGGGAATAGCCGATTCACTAGTCGCGAGCAAACAATGAAGCGGAAAAATTGTCATTGATCGATGACAGCGTGGAACTTATAAATTTATGTTTTACCTGTGTTGTACCACCCTTTGGCTGGCTGCTCTACAATTCTCTCATTGTTATTTCACCCCATTCATGACGAGTGTTCAGTTCGATTACGATTTCTGTTCGCCGCTACAATCGATCGGAATTATTGTTTTTTGAAAACCGTATTGTTTATCAACATGGACTAGGTTCACACATGGCTGTACGTCAAAGATCTTGCCCATCTAAAAGATGCGATCATGCTGGCTGGCAGTCAGCTCTTAAATGCACCCTTCTGGCCAAGATATCCATTCCGGTTTTGTTGAGTACCAACATCCGCTCTCTGTTTAAGAAGATGTCGGATCTGTCCCTCACACTTCAATCACTGATTCATGTTCACACGTGTGTCAACTGCATACAAGAACCCTAGCTGAACCCGGATATCGCTGATTCGCTCGTGTCAGTAGACAGCTTCAGACTCCATTGGGCAGGACAGAGTTTTGGACAAGAATGCTGGAGGCGGTGTTAAACTTTTCACAAAGACGGCCAGCGAAATCTTTGGTACCTGCTGTCCCTTAGAAACATTATTCGTCTAAAATGGCCGTATCTCCACCTAGAAACAGAAATTCCTAGTAGAAATCAAAAAGCGCTTCTACAAATCCCGTAATAACTCAAGCGTGAGGTATATTTCCAACCTGATAAAAGCTTAAATCTAACGCATCGACACTATATTCACCAGCCAACTTCTGAGTGGTAACAACAGCGGATTCCTATGATGAGGCATTCGACTGTTAAATGGGAAGAAGAAGAAGCTTACGAAAACTCCTGCGGATGTCGACAGTATAAATTATGTTTTCACTCATCCTTCCAATCATACCCCGGTCATATTTGGTCAGGGTGATGATATGGCGGTTACAAGTTTTTCTAGAGACGATGTGCACGACCTTCTCTGCACCACTAAAATTACTACAAGGGTTGGTCTTGACAGTCTGTCCTCATCTCTTTTAACGTATGATGCTGTGGCTCTGGCGGATGATTTTATTTCCCCGACTAACTCAGCATTAAGTTCGTCTTCTATCCGTGACGGCTTGAGACTCGTCACAAGTGTTCCCATCCCAAACTCGACGAGTCCCGCTGCTTTGGAAAAACGCTTTAGCCACAGCGCCTGAACATATTCTGGTCTTAAACCGATGGATTGTGTCATACTTAAGCTCCTGCGTTCTTCTATGCATCCTACTGATGAACCTTTTCAGTTTGTCTATGAATCGACAAGTTCACTTTGGACGCTGTCGCCTCCTTTATTCACCACCTTTGTAAGTCCTTAAACTCATCGATGAAATCTATGCGTTGTGCCTTCCTAGACTCTTCGTCGGCATTTGATTCGGCCTCACGGTCTCTTTTACCTCACAAGCTGAAAACATTTGGTTGTACCATGCCTTTATTAGCAAGGCTGTCTGATTACTTTACAAACCGAACCCAGTGCGCACGAGTGGGTGGTAAAACTACAAAACCATTGCCTAACAACTCGGGCGTGCATCAGGGTGCTGTTCTTTTGCCAGTCCTCTTATTTATTTGCATCGGCGATTTATCACCTAGCTCCGTCGTCATCTGCTTTAGTATGGTGATGATGTTGCCCTCTCTCAAGCCGTTTCAAACAACGATGATTTTCAAAGTCTTTCTAACAACCTATCTTTTGTTTACGATTTCTCTCTAACACTCAGTTTAAATCTCAATACATCTAACTGTTTCGAATGTCTGTTCTCTCGCTATCAGCCATCATACCCTTCCAAAACGTCTTGCATCAACTCAGAAACACTTAACAGGGTTCATTCTGTGAAATATCTAGTAGTTACTATTGATACAAATTTGAAGTGGACTACTCACATTTTTACCGGTGTAAAGAACCTCCGACAATTGTCGTATCAAAATAGGAAACTATGATGCTACAAGGTGAAACAAAGCACCATCGATTGATTTGCATACAAACGTATTTCCAATCCTTCTTTACTGTTCTCCCCTCATTTTTCAGGTTTGCTTAAAAAACACTTTAAAATTCTTCGTCGGGGTCTATCAATTATTAACCCTGTGTCTGTCATACTACCAAGTGAGTCGTCCTTCAATCCGTATGATAAACATGTGAGAAATTTGCTCACCATTTTTTTCCAGATCCCACGCGTTCTCTACTCAACGACCTTTCAAAGTGCCGCTCTCATTTTCTAACACGATACGCTCTTTGTTTCATGCCCTGTAGAATCAGTGTCTATAGGAAACTTGCTGCCCCATATTTAGCACACATTTTGACAAACCGTGACAGTGTTTTAGCCAACTTCCTGGGCAACCTATCATAACGTGCTCGGATAATTCCTCGAAGAGTTTTAATTCATTCATTTTCAAGTACAACTGCATGCAGTACAATACAATACAAATTATGCCAAGATAAAACAAACCAAAAATGTGTTTTCTCTCCCACCCTCGAGGCATAATAAGAAATCGTACTTGTGTATTAATAGAGTTCACACGGTGTCTAAAGATTGACACACATTTCAAGCTGAAATGTTCTTCCGAGTACCCTTGAAAATGCAGTTGACCAACTGGTGCACCTAACTTTCATGCTAATCAATGAAGCATGATCACTTTAGCTTGGGCATTGCTCCATCCCGGAAAATGTGTCATGAATTCCCATGCCCAGAGAGAACATTGCTACATATATACAGGCATATATTTCAATGAAATGCTTGTCACTGATAATGCATATTTATTGTCGTCCCATGTTAACAGATTCCGATCGGTGATGCGTGTGTGGTTGAGTCGTGTCCAAAATGATTGAATTTCCGCCACAACTGAACACAATTCTAACCAGACGGTACATGACCAGGATCCCGTACATGTTTGGAATAGTACGAGTACTAACTATGTTTAGAATGAAAACCAAGTGAACTAATATTTCGGACATTTTGATGGGGTTTTTCACAGAATTGTTCGGGAGGCCAATTGGTATGAATTTTCTACTGACTGGCACTTTCAGTCAGAGAATATCAGTGAATCGAATTGGACCACGACTACCAAGTGTGAGGCGTGGGGGTAGTGTTTTCGCGGACTCCTAGGAAAATTGGACCAAATTTTCAATGAATATTTTTAGTTCGCACTGAAACCAACAAACTGATGATTATCGCCCGTACAATTGGAAGCATTTTCATATTTAAAAAAACGCTACAAATTGAGTATTTGCAGAACCCGGTCAAAAGTTGGAAAGTCCACGATCAGTGTACCGTACAAGCTACTGACCTATTTTGGGAAGATGACCAAACTCTAAGAATGTATCCAAATAATACAGTTGGTTGATCGATCCTAGGCAGGGCTTTAACAATTGGAGGAATTTTTGGATCTGTTTGTCCTCAGTTTCGTGTGGTTCGTTCTGTAACGATGCAACCTTTAAGTTTCATTTGTCTGTCCTGTGTATGATAGCCAATATTCAGTTTTCCTTTAATTCGCTTAAGCTGCTTATCAAATTCATGCACCGATTCACGTGGACTGCTCTGTTGCCCATTACCCATCTACGGATGGTTATAGGAACTCTGATGCTCAGTTTACCATTGACAGCGATTTTGGATCACAACGCATCTCACAGGTTAGAGACGTTATCCATCTTCCACCATCCAGACCCCAACCAAAAACACGTCAACATTGTCTTTGTGGGCATGGAGACAAAGACGAGACAGTTCCTTAACGTTCCGCTAGTTCCGAATAGCAATTTAAGCCTTCGTAATTAGTCTCGTACCACTGGACAACCAAAACAATTTACCCATGATGTAAATTTCGCTTACCAAATAATAATACACGTAATCTAACTGAATTTAAGATAACCTATGGGAGGAACACGGTCTCTACTGACCACCAGTAGTGCATAAACAAAGCAGGTTCTATCTACTAAGGCTTCAAATCAGTTGTTCGGGTCATATCTAGTGTCGGTTTAGAGGAAAACCTAATTCTAGCCACATTTGTCTATTAGCTTCTAACTGGATTAGTCTAATTCCCATCCTTTCAAATCTGACATCTGAGAATAGGGGAACCAAACATTTTGGTCCACCGACTGAAATGATGTACAGGAAACATATTTCTCTGCGCCTCTAGGTATAGCTCGTATAAGCAGAACTTGAAAGGAGATCAAACATATGAGAATATTACAGGGTTGTTTCCTTTCTATCGTTTGTTCAAAGTGCTTGCATTGAAAGTTTCACGTTGTTAATAAAAAAGAAATCTTGCTACCTTCCAGTGTCACAAATCGAAATGAGAACGGACAACCTAAAGGTTTCTGTCAACTCCTGTTGACAGAAATGGAGAGCCTGATCACAAATGTCATGGATATTTGCTGACTTGCCGAAAGCAGAAAACCGTTTACTGACCAAATATTTTGCCTGTTTTCATTATTTTATGTGAACCTCCGAAATATTCGGAGCACGAGTAAAGAATTGACCTTTCCTGAGAATTTCATAACGACACCTTTCTTGACATGTTAGTTAATTGCTTCAGGCCGTCAAATTCACGACCTCATTCCAAACTGAACTTGCTGACTTTTGAATATGACTCCCAGGTCAACCTGAGAACCGTTGCGAATATCAGATAGTTACCTCGTATCTGCCTTCTCCCTACGCCGCCGTGAGATCATTTATGAAACGTCAGCTGGACTTTATATATATTTTATACATATACATATTTTAAAAAAAATATATATAGGGACTCACACGCCAACCGCGTGACTGATGTTACCGGTTCTCTCATCGAAAATAAATAAGAACTAAATGTCACATGTCTATTTTACCATATTTGGTTTGCGTGATCCCTACACCATTTATCTTCATCAATTCCGCAATGGATTCACTAAGACCGTCGTGTCACTCAAAGCAGGTTTACATTTATTTGTTAAACTAACCAAATATTTATTGTGTCATAAATTTTTTTTAAAATATACTATATTTCCACGTTCACTGTGAAATTCCCACTGACTCACTCTCCACTACTGACCGATGTGGTTAGCACATGTTCATATACTGTGAGATTTGCCTCTTGGCAAAAGTGTCTATTTGTACTGAATCAAGCTTCAAATCAATAACTCACGAATTTTATTTGCATTTGATAAATGTTTTGCTTAGCTTCACCGACTAAATTCAGAATAAATTGGACGAATTAAATGCACCCAATAATTTCTTCCTAAATGAGTGTTCATTGATCAAACATTTGCCAGAAACCGTCAGATCGATCGGTCATGCAAAAAATGACAACAGAAACAACATCCTTTGAACTTCACAAATGCAATCATGTTGATACCTTTTTCCCCCGCGCGAACTAACCTTTGATACAAGTTCCTCACACAATCAAAGCATTCTATCAAGAAAGGTAAACTAACAATTTGTAAAAAAATATCCCAAACTAATCGGATTTTTTGGTTGAAAGAGTTGAACCACGTCTGTTGGGAAACAATCATTGATCGGATTTGTCTTAGTGCAACAAATCCAAATGCGAATTTGTTCTCCGTCTCGTAGGAAATCAATCACAATCGTAAACGGGGGCGCACGGTACACAAATTTGGACTGTTCTATAGGGAGCAATTTGACCGTACACGCATGATTTTATTGCTCATTTTTGTTTGTGCTTGTGAAGGGATTCACGGGTTTCCGTTGCCTCGAATTTGACAGACAAATCACAATTGTTTTTTTCTCCCCTTACAAACTGGTACAAATGTTGGATGGTTCAAAATACCGAGATTAGACGTCCAACAAATGGACATTTCGTAAGTTGCTTTTTTCCACTCACATTCTTCATCCGTGATTCGAGCCGAGAGGTGGAGGTAGATTACACCGTGTCTAGTAAAGGTCATCCATCGTTTGCAAACGCAGAACACTTGCGACGAATGAAATTTGAGTAAAATTGGACCGGCTGATTTTAAGAACATAAAATTGTAACAATAGCAATTGGGTCCGTGACGAATGAAGAAGACTATTCAATGGCCATTTTGCAGAATTTTTGAGATAATCACTGGTAAATCGTGACTATAAATGTACAAAAAGTGATTAAAATATTGTTTAAACTATCCTCTGTAATAGTTACTATAATGATTAGCATTTATTATATATTACAACAAGGGCTATGTTTCTTGACGTTAAAGGAGATAGTAAATAATGCTTCACAATTAGGAACAACGCACCATTACGTTACTTCCTCAAACTAATGGGATCAGTAAACGTGGATATAATTTGCGCAGTTTGTACGTGACAAACACAAAAGTGCACGTTCTGTTGAGAAAAGAAATTAGACTTTTGATTCTCATGGTTCCAGGCCGCTACCAAATTGGACAAGTCACGTAAACACAAGCTTTTCGGATTCTGGATGTGGATAGAACTGTCGTGTAATCGACATTGATTGTGTCTTGCATTACAAAAACATTTTTATACAGACTGAAAGTAAGCAAAAGAACATAGCTTTTGTTCCGTGAATGTGAGCGACCGGTCTCAAAAGCTCATTTCGGAACCTAAAGCTCGAAACACAGCAAAAAACGATTCGACAAATCAACTTTTACTATTCGACTTCCCTTGATCTGACTAAACAAATTTATTGACGTAAGTTGGCAGTCCTTTTCGGGTCTAACGTGCACCATTTCATCAATGCACAATCTGCTTGAATGGATATACATAACAAACATTCTGCATGTTAGCATACATTTGCCAGATAAGCAAAACTGCCGGCTAGTCTCTTCAACCATAAAAGGGTGATGAGGACATTTGGCTGTAATTTGCAACGCGGAATCACAGGGCACATTCACAAAAATAATTGGAGCTTTGCAGTCATTTCTCTTCGAAAATTATGGTTTTATCCCCCTCGTGGTTCTGCATGGAGCTATCAGGAGGGTCGCCATTCTTCGTGTCCCAGTTTGCTCTTGAAATTCTTCTCATCTCTTTCCATTTTACCGTCTATTGTAATCTGTCCCCGTCATCGTGTACTAGAGACCAACTAGAAACAACTGTGATCTGAGGTCTTGTCGTATGCAAGCCTGCGCCGTTCGGGAACTTTCGAAAGGACTAATTTCTCATCAACGAGTTGACGGTGACGATAAAAAGGTTTTAATATCCCATCCGTGTTTGTTTTCCAACGTTTTTAACTCAGTCTGACAAGAGATCTCGTGAAAATCTAGCCAATTCGTTCATGAGTAAGTCTCCGATTTCCCAAATGAGTGGCTTGTACAACGTGACATGTTTGTGCCCTAATTCATCGCAAACCGCAAGCCGTTCGATCGGTTTACAGTTAATCTTTCAAAACACAGTGTGTAACTCAAATTTTATTTGAACGGAAATGGTAGCCGAAGGAACGTGTTCGAGACTTTCATTAACTGGGAGGAATCACTGTAAGAAGTTGACTGGGACAGTATGATGGACAGATATAAATACCGAAAAAATGAATGAGCTTACCCGTTGGCTAAACTTCCGTTCCATCCAAAACAAAGTAGTCAAGACCGTAAGTCTATATCAGGACAACTAATCCCCTGTAAGCTGCTTTGTAGCCATTTTCGCTTACCTTACCGGTTTGTAAGTTCACTTCCCGGACAGGATTGTACAGGTTCCTACTACTCAGCTGACGCGGTCAAGTTTGTTTCAAGTAAAACAAAACTCATTTTGTTCCCGCTGCCCAAGACAAAACATTCTACACATTTTTATTGGATATCAGGAAACGATAAGTTTGATAAGGCAAACCGTATTCCTTGTTCCATTTAACGTACTTCCGTTCATGTATGTCATATTCTGGATCACAAACTCCCAGATTTGATGAAACAGTGTCAACGTCTCTGCCCAGGTTGCACTTCGTTAATATATTTAACTTATACTGCAAGATAATGGGAAACGTTTCCGTCTAATGGTCATCGATTTTGGGATGAGCACAAGCGGAACTCCTGGTAAACAGAGCTGGTCAATTGTATTTCATTAGGGTCGAGGAGAGCAAAGCTTTCAACTAGGCCAAGCTCACATTTACCCAGTTTTCCGGTCCTTTCATAGTCGGCTTCACTGCTATGTTTTTTCTTACGTTCCCCTGGTCTTACCCATTGGGGTCCGGCTTTGTTTTTTGCTCACGTGCATCTTATACATCTATCTATTCGACCATTTGTCAGATCGTTTCGAAATCCAATTACCCAAAAGGTAAGCTGACACCTTTTTGTTTGTTTTGGATTCGTGGTCGCACAAAACACGGGCAAAAATGTTTAACTAATTGCATTTTCATGCCTATTTCTATTTGACCTGTTCGATTTTAGTTTTCGAGAAACCGGTCTTCCGATTTTGGAAATTATTTACCTGAACTGTAAGCGTTGGCTTGTGTGCCGGTTTGCCTTTCTAAGGCAGTTTTCTGCTGGCTAATTTTCTTTCAAGCCGATTTTTCATTTAATAAAAACATTGTCTATCCATAAGAGTAGAAAATTGTCAACTACAAGTTGAGACAGATAAATGAACACGGAGACAACTGCCAAAACTTTGAGCTCAATAACAACCTTTGCAAATTCCGTCTTCAATCATTGAACGTCCCGCGTACATTCGAAAGCTTCCACATTAGAAAGCAATTGATGGCCGTAGAAGCTGAACTCGCGAACCTAACATCAAAAAGGCTAGGATGTTAGTCATTTGACCACGTTCCGCCAGGAATAATTTACTTGATTTTATCGGGTTGGAAACAGCTATTCTTGTGTTTAATTTTATAAACTGTAAGATAACAGTTTCAAAAGCATTTGTACACAAGGCTTAAGGAATTTTCGATAGTTGCTCTCCAAATGAACCCGGGCGAGAAACGTTCATTCCCGTTTGACAACGATCAGCCTACCGCCAACCTGTTCTGGCATCGTTTGACTTCTTACAAGCAGGATTTCGATGACAAGAACGCGGTGTACTTTTCTTTGTGTCACATGATCTACTGCCGACAGCGGGGGTCACGTGAACCAGAACTCGTCAGTCTAACTGCATACACCAATGGTTAAGCTATCATACTTTCTATCTTGTCATCGACTGGCCACTGTGACTCACTGTTCAACCGATATCTCCCTCGCAGAACATCATCCAGTCGTTTTGAGGGCATGCCCAATACATGAGAAAACCACCGCAGCGAGAATCCAAAATAAGCAACCGCAGAAATTTCGGAAGAATCAAATCGAGAACATCCGATTTACCACGAGCAATTATTCTCGTTAAAAGGAGAAACGGAAACATCCTCTCGCCAATGAACGCATGGGACACGTCACTGCTGTTCACAATCAACAGACAAAAACAGTCCATGTGAAGCAGCCTACTTTAATGCTCGTCAGTAGGCGAACAAATGTTCGACTTGCCAGAAATTTCTCATTTTAAAAACCATAAATCATCAAGCAGAACAATGCAAAACCAACATTTACCGGAGTTATTGTGTCGTTATATTGCCGGAGAAACAAGGACAGGAAGGAATGACAAATTCCGCTCATAGTTACCAACTTATTACGAATCCGATGTTATATCAATATCCCTTTATTATATGAGGAATATTCTCAAATGAAGTGATTAGGTAACTTAATTATTCACTTAGGCAGATGGGAATTAAATCTTCATTTATGTTCTTTTTTTAATAACCATTTAATTTTTTCTGAGTAAGGGTGTAGAGTGTGAGTAGGTCTCAAAACAGAGTCACGGCTAATTCCAGGCTCTAGGATGGTCAAGTGGCCGATAGCTCGTCTATCTGAAAGTGTGACTTGTTAACTGGCCGGACATTGCAGCCTGTCTTCCTTACAGAAAGCCATATTGATCTCATCGTGTACTCGTTTCTTCTGGATGACAAGCTCGGGAGACCTTGGGTGATGCTTGTTCCTTTCTTCCCGTACATCGCACTTCGGCCATGTGGCCGCATCGGGGATCATTGACATACACACACACACGCAAACACACACACAAACACACTAGACCACCAAACACCATGTGTATTGGTAGTTCAATTATGTCAGTAAAAAGTGGTATTGGGTTCATATTTTATCAACACGCGTTATGGATGGTGATGGACTACGAAGCTCCAATCAACTGCCTTTAGTTACCACTAAGCGAACGAAATAATTTGTTGCTGGAAACCTTGAAGATGAATTCACAGAAACTATCCGTCGAAATAAAGACCAGGAGAAGAAGTACCAATTCGTTTGATCTGCGCTTTCTCAAAAAGACATTCCGGAAGATCTTTGAAAAAAATAGCGGGCGATATGCGTCGAATGGTTCAATTTTCAACTGTGCTTCAAAGTTTTCGTGTACTTGAACAGCCGAGAGTAGAACGCTGACATCCGGTCGACATCAGACCTTCCATTATTATAAACATCTGCTTTAGAGGATGAACAAGTTAGAGTCAACCAAAGATACCATCGATTAGTAGGATTCGATTGCTATACGCCTGAGGCCCGTGGCCTTGAAAACCAGTCCCTAAGAGTTTCGGCTTCACTAACAGCCTGTCGCTGGGGTAATGTCTAAGATATTCTGCCCAAATTCTTTCCTTCCGGGTTCGAATCCCAGTTCGAATACGGTGAATATGCGCCGTTCGTGAATCCTAACATGGATGAAACTGCTGCTGAGCGCTTCCACAGCTTCTTACTGGTTAGTTGAGTGCCGTTATCGCATGAGTTTTGCTTTCATCAGAACATCAATTAACTTACAGAGAAGCTTGTGTTTGTGCATTCCCTAAGTGTGAACTCGATATCACCCCAGGAACGGTCAGTGTTCTTGGATACGAAGCGAGAACAGAAAAGACCAAGTTAGAACAGTATTTGGATGGGTCATCAAGCTAAAGGAAGAATGAGATTCACAAGCGTCCTAAACGCAATCATTTTACATGCAGTAGGTGCTGGCAATATTCGATAACATGGATAATACGAAACAAGGGATTGCCAGTCGGTTGTGAAAATGTTTTTACTTTTTCTTTGGAAGACCAATGAAGATGACATGAGAAGAATGAAAACGAACAGAAGAAGCATTAATGTGGATCTTGACCCCCTGAATCCTTGCTGGACACCTTAATTAAATCAGTGCGCTCAATTATTTTCCGAATTTCCTTGGACGTGGAACAACAGCAAGCGTAATGACACATGTACTGATCGCTTAGAGGTATCCGAGACTTAAACAAAGATGCCCCAACGAATGTGACGCACGGGACTCTGTACACCAGTCGGAGAGGCAGCTGAGGAGCATAAACAACGATTAAGAACACAACATGCGGACAGTTGACGTGGGAACGATTAGGATTGTGTTGACCGAAAAAAGGAACGAACTGAAAAGTTTAAACATCCCTTAGCGGTGCACAGATAAAGGTCCTTGTTGCGGGAGAATTTAGACCATATGGAATTTATGTTAAGGTTGTCTAGGTCCAAGAAATTTGGCAGTGTTGGCGTCTTTGATTCAAGATGACATATGATCTTTGAAATGAACACCGCCTACATCGAATTATTGCCCGGATACTTTGTCCAAACTAAACCGAACGGACCAGCATACGAAAATGTCGATGCAGACAGCATGGGTCAACAGTTACAGCGGATCATCGTAAACGAAAAGCACGTGACCAGTCGGCTTACCTGTCACATGAATCGATCACTCACACTGTCAATTCCGGTATACACGTTGTCTGAATGGTAAGCTAGGATACACTATTACATTTTCGATTGGTACATTTGGGGGAGCTGTTATTTCTCAGTTGCATAGATTACCTAGTTCAAAGTTTCGGTGTTACCGCAGCCATTGCGGAAACTTAAGCATATGCCAGATCAAAAAACTGAATTTGTTCAGTCACATGAACTTTGTGCCACAGTCACCGAGTTTACGGTGGCTGAAAATCGCATCGCATGGACTTGTTTGAATGGATCACCTCACACACGGATACATACATACATGTCATTCATCCTGGACGACATGTCTGTCTGGTTCTCTTCCATCCTAATCGGATATGTCAGATCGTAGGTAGACAATTTGCTAGCCAACTAACTGACCCTTCCATTGGGAGACGAATGGATTTGTTTTGGATGGACTGTGAGAAGGTTTTCAGGACCAGATGAGACTTTGAATTAAGCGATCCGAAGCGTTTTTTGTCAAGCTTTCACAACATGTGGAATTGTGTAGAGAATAAAAAATACGCACATAAATTGCTCCTGATATATTTAGGAAAAAATTACTCAGTTTTTGTCCAATGGTGCAGAGCGACCCGTCAAATGCACCAACATGACGTTTGAGGCAAATATCAATGTTATATTTATGACCACAGAATAAAGGTTGAAGGTTGAGTGACTATGTCTGCGGAAGCAGCTAGATTAATGGCAGCTGAACCCACAAACTTCGCGGGTTCGACTCGTCTCATCAAGGACCACGGTTTTTTGTTTGACAGCTTAAAGTCAATCTACACTAGAAGTAATAAATCAGTAGAATCTGCAGTCCACTTACCGAAATGTGCCAAACATTACAAGAAATGTCACGCGTTTTGCCTTCGCATTGACCAATCAAAGCGCAGGAACCAAACCGGATTACCACTGTTTCACTCCATCCGAAAGGAGATAGATCAATGGAATCCTGTTATGTTTTGCCCGTCAAGAATGCACCTGGTCGGGAAAACTAGGGTCAGTATCCTAGTGATCGAGCGAATACGCTCCAAGTGCCATAATTTGTAGTAGTTTTGCCTGTTGAACGAATCACTCTGATTGTCAATTGATCAGCCCCAAACAAATCAAAAAGAAACCCAAAGTATACACGAACTAAGACCAAGGAGGGTGAATAAAATAATTAGTAATGTCACAAGAATTACCGTAATTTTGATAATAGAGGAGTCCGGTACCTATGCGGAATTACATTGGCATGAACGTTAGTTGAACAAATCAACTAAAATGTTTCCCCAGTGAATCAGCATATTGTCATTAGCATTATCACTGATGCACCGGTGACAGCTAAGTGACTCCACTCACCCTCAGTACCATTTTTGTATTGTACCGCATCATTTATTTCGTTTAACTTAAACTTCTTTATTAATGGAACAACAGTGTATCATTTACAAGGAGTGAGCGACTGCCAACAGATACCTGCCAAGTGAGCAACTTGGCCGGCAATCGAAGAATTCGAACCAGCAACCTTCACACCCATACATCACGACTTTATCCGCTTGATTACCTCCGGTCAGAGTAGTCGTTAGTTTCGGCGTGAATAAGAATCATTCGAGAAAATGATGCAAGTGGAGTGGCAATTACGGACCAATCCAAGCGCCTGTCGTAACAGGCATTAGACGGATTCGCAATACATTTGCTTTGATTGTTAGCTTATTCGCCCGGAGCTAAGCCAGTGGATGTCTCCTCGAAGATGCATGACCACGTCGAAATTCACGTGATCCCCTGGCCTTGCTCAAGTACCGTAAAATCGCTATGGTACTTCTGCTGTCTGAATGTCACCTTTTTCTCGAATTGCACCTGACAGAACTTCTCCCAAAGGAGCACACAAGTGGATATACATGGCCACCAAACACCTCGCGCACTAAACCAGTCTAATATAAAGTGTAGTGAAAGAAGGAAATAAATTTCTGTCGGGCCCTAGAGTGAACCAAGGCATGCGGTTTATCCCTACTAAATGTCCTCAAATCCTCTCGATCACGGGTGACAACATGATGTCTGAAGCGTCAACCAGCGGTGTGATCTTCATTTCAATAACAATCAGAGCGACAGGCACTTATCCTCCACGAATGCTTGCTTCCTACTCAAGATTTCTCCGGTATCCGTTTGGTCAATCCATTTGCTTGTTTGTTTGTGAATTTGCTACCTTACTTTTTTATTTTTATTCAATGAAGACAATTGTCTATCTTTCTGATTGGCTAGTGATCGATTGGGCACTCAAGCACTCTAGCATTCTTACATTTCCCGTCCCTAGTTTGCTTGTTGTCATGACAAAAAATATCTGACTTGATTCACCCAGTCAAGATGAGCACACGAAGTATTGATTCGTATTGTAGCTAGAATGTGATTATGCTATCCGGTTTACAAGTTTAAAATAAAAAAATTATAGAGTAGCAAAATCACATTTGGGAATGTCATCGTAGCTGATGGAACAACTCATTGACGGCATACATTTCGACGAGAACAGTCTCTTTTAGCTGACAGTCGATTCTTACTACTTCGAAATCCTTTCCAGTAGTTCGACAATATATGCTAATATATTCCCATAAATTCGAAACCTGGAATACAGGGAACACCAGCTTATTGGAGATCCAGTTTGCCGACAGTATGGACGGTAAAGAAAAGTCTTGAAGACGGCGATCAACTATGCACTAAAAACTGCTCACCACTGAATGAAAGCTTATAATGAAGCGTCAGCATTTTCACTCCAAATCGAGAAACTGCTCTGGACAACTAGTTATGCAATCATGCTTACTTCATTTTGACCACGTGTGCCAAATTCCAAAAAGGTGAAATACTAACAGATTCCCGTTGGCATACCAAATAGCCGTAGTCGTCCCTCATGATTAGATTCCGACAGCATTCACTGGGAGCATAATGCCTGCATTCTTGTGCTACACACTAATTCAACTTAGGAGTCATTTTATGTATTCGGCTGCATACCACTAATGTTTCATATTTAAACAGAGTTCGTGACAGAGTAAAGAATGCTCATATCCTGTTACTGGCCGGCGATGGCCAAGCGGATAAGGTACTGGCTTTCGAGCGGAAGATCGCGGGTTCCAATCCTCACACCGTCGATGAACTTCCCCACCTGGTAGCCTTCTGCTGGCCGCGGCCCTCTTCCTGAAAAACGATATACATTGTTGTTCCATTAATAAAGAAAACAAAAGATGACGAGATAAAAGATGTTTCATATTTTGGTGGAAAAATTTAGTCCGTATACTTAGCATCGACAAAGAAGATCGATTTTGCCAACTAGTTTTGTTGACAAGTTCATCACAATCTGCCGATTATAGAGTCTGGTGTTTGCGAGGTAAGCATCTCTCTGTCGACTGTACTCGGGGCAGGTTTGCTAAAGATGAATACCTGACCAGTGCTGAGATTTGTTTTGTCAACTGCACTAAACCAGTGATAAGAATGGAGTATTGTAATAAAATGTTCCAAGGTTTTATCGAACTGTTTTGTTGACTCTTTAGGTCTTCTTGATTTGACCATCATTATTTGACATGGTAGAAAATCAACAATTCTCACTTCCGTTTGCATTCCTCGTCATGATTAGCGATGGGTTATAGGACAAGTAAGATCTAACGAGGAATATTACCCTGCAGAATATTGTGTTCACTTGCACCTCGGATGCAATATCATCCAAACGAAGGGAAGATAGGACTATTAGGTCATCGTATTGAATTCCTTGAAAATTACCACTGAGCACATTGAGAAAACACAAGTTGAGAACAACACAACGTGGCGAACAAGCTCGTTTTCAGTGATTCGTACTCATGCCATTACATC
>LUCM01004082.1:0-26462 GCA_008360955.1 Fasciolopsis buskii
CGTTATCCCATTTGACTTCTATCATCTAAATTTCCTGTCCATCATACTTGTAAAGATTTGACCTTGCCTTGCGCATGCCTCTCGCAATTGGGTAAATATACAGTATTATTATTATCATTGTTATTATTATTATTAACGGTTTGAAAGCAGCCGGAAACACATCGTGACAGCCATTATAGGAGAGGACTTCTCATTGTGTGCGTTCTAGTTCTGGCCAGAATTCAGGGGTGGGAAACACAATCAAACGCGTTTGAAGTGCCGAATAAGATTATGATTATTGACCGTTGGATAGCAGCATTCTGGGTAATTATTCTAAAGGAGTCAAGCTGTCAATTGAGGCAAGGTCGGCTTTTCTGGAAACGATGTTGGGAGGGGTTGGTAAGTTTGCGAGAAGTATGGAAGTTTGCTAGTTGTTCCCTATCTGCTTTACCCATAAGCCCGGATAGAATTAGAATTTGACTACTGGGGCAATAATTCTCAGGGTTTTGCAAAGAACTCTTTTGCAATGTAGGATGATAAAGAAGGATTTTCACTGTGACGGAGAGACCCCTTGGGGCATGATTAGCGGTAACAAACTTAAAAAAACAGAAGAAGGTCCCAGCTGACGATGCAAAGTAGGATTTACGGAATGCTGTCAGTACCAGGCCGGTAGGATGGTCCGGCATATTTGATCATTGTCACGATGATAGCAAAGTCCAATGAAACGGAAGATGAAATAACCAAAGTCAGCATAGGATAAATTTGGAGTGTGTTTTTGATCGTTGGCACTGAAAATGAAAGAAAAGTATGTACTAAATGCTTCAGTAATGGTTTTTGACGACCACATACTCCATTTATCGAAAATGATGAAAATGAAAATGGCTAGCGAGATCGACTGTGAACCAGCCTTGAAAGTGTGAAAAACCTTCCCAAGTGGGTCATGTAATTGAAGTACTGACATTTTTGCCTTTTAAAATTTAGTTCAGTTGTATCAAGAAGCTTTTTTTTCAAGCGGTTAGCATGCAATAAAAACGGGGAGTCTCCTGTTTCCTTACGGGTTTTCCGGGCCCTCAAATAGTTAATCTGAATCTGAATAGCCTGCAAGGCGTCCTTCGTTTATGTTTGTGTTCGGGGTGGATATACGAGTAATTGGCGAAACCGTTGGGCGCGTTGGACAGCAAAAAGCTGGACAAATGGAAAATTAACAGATCGTCGGGGATATTGCCCCATCGAGTTCAAGTATAGGAAGAGGAGAGAATACCATCAGCACGTACTGGTGCAGGGGCTTATCACGAAATGAAAAGCCGCAAATTGCTATCTTATGTTTACTGGCAGATAAGGTTTTGAGTGGTGACATCATAGCACAGGAATGATTTGCGCAAAACTGAGTCAAATATATTGTGGAGCTTTGTAGTTTTGGCCAGTTGCTAAGTCCGCCCAAGAGCGTGCATTTCGAGAACACACTCAATTTGGGTTGGTGGGTCTGCATGGGAGACCGATATTTATGCAGCATTGAAGTTACCTACTGTCATCCCCGGGCTGGAGAGTGGACCACAGAGCTAAAGGACAGCATAGGTGGTGCGGGAGGTTTCGCAGTTATTCAAGTTTGGGGCCAGCATATATATTCCATTTGATTGATAGCTCGGGTAGTTGGACGTGGAGCCAGGCCGTGTCGGGGGTAGAGTTAGGCATTGGAAGTTGAAGGATGTAAGCTGTGAGGGGTTGTTTTGCTCAGACCAAGCGGTCTCCTCCTACATGTTTTCATCTGTTGCTATCGTAGGAATTGTGACCAGCCAAAGAAAATGAAGAAGTAGTGTTGTGGTCGGTCAACCAGGTTTCCGTTGTCAGGATAATATCGTAATGTTTTGGCTGTCAGCAGTCTTGGATCCCTTATTCTGTAGGTAAGAGGGCCAGAGTTCAAGAGCAGAGGAAAGTTACAGATCATGAATTATCCAAGAGGTGAGATCCGTAAGGCCAAATAGCAACCAGGCACGTCAGGAGTACAATAAGTGCACAGGGACGGTGAAGGATTAAATCCGGTCTAGTTTAATATATTGGCCGATGGGGGTCTGCTTAAGTTCGGTGATTTGAGGATTGAAACTCAATTTGATAGAAGTAGCCTGGAAGTTAATGAACGGGGTCGCAGAGAATAACAGTAAGCGGGATGTGATATCATTGGGGTGGGACAGTGTAATACGGTCCATTGGCGACATTGTTCATGCAGAACTGCAAATATGACGAGATGGTGGAAAGTTAATATTCCCGAGAAAAAAGCATGCTATCAAGCATGTGCATTTGCCCATTCAGGTAAAAGTTGTTTTTTGATTTTGCGGGAGTAAGGTAAACAGTGTTCAGTGGGTGGAGCAGTTTGCGTTTGCACTGGCCAGGCGGAGATTGAGATGGAAGGCTCTTGATAAGTTGTGGATCAAAGAACCAATTGCAGGTGGCTAAAGCTTTCGGGCAGCCTGGGGGGAGAAAGAGGTAAATAATGTATAATTATTTGAATAAAGGTATTTGGATGAAGGCTTGGAAATACAGGAGTAGGGAAAAAAGAGTCGCAGTGGCGAGGATAGACTAGTAAACGGGTCGAAACAACGAAGAGGAAAACGGCAGACTGAAGGTGACTAAGTGTCATCCTACTGGTAGTAATAAGGAGGGCGGAGGCATGGGTAGATTAGGTCAATCACTTGGAGTGATTTTAGGGTGGGTTGTTTGGCGGTCATACATCTGAATATTTCCCAACTTTACAATGCTGACTCTAGGATGGTTTGCCTTAATTAATGTTCATAATTGTTATATTCCTCGAAAACTTCGAAAGGCATGCTGGTTGCATGATTACATGGGTATTACAGCTCACAAGGAACAAGTACACGTGGAGACAAAATGAGAAGAAATAGCAGAATTGACATTTTAAGAGGAACCAGATGCCTATATGCATCAATGATGTGTCACAGGCGCAAGGTTCAACTGCAGGATGGCGGCGGGTTTCAAGATATGTCTGTGGTAGTGGGGTTTAGAGAGTATGCAAAATTAGCCTGGAAATTTTACTGCGATGAAGAAAGCCTTTAAAAGTCATGACTACGAGATGAAACTTTGTCCTAACGGAACAAAACAACTGGAGGGTAGAGTAATGACGTCCGATAGATGCTCAGTATTGTAAATGGGATGAAAAGAAAGTCTGGTATTTTATCATGAATCTCGCAACCAAAAAATAACCAAAAGCCTTTTGGAATTGAGAAGAGACGAAGATCAATTAGGAATATCTGTGGCAAACCATTGTTTGAAGACATGGAGTAGAGGAAACGTCGTCAGCAGTGAGGCGGAAGGTGAAGATTGGTATGACATGCTATGAATAATATATCCGACGCTGGTAAGCCATTGTGAGACAAAAACCGGTCTTTTTGCTCCCTGTTTGCGTCCTGGGACTAATTGATGACAGTTATTGATATATTGATAGCCGCGGGTGTCGAGGGGAAAATTGGAGGCAAGGTAGCAGTAGGCAATGGTGGTGGCATCAGAAACAGGGATGTACATGTGCATTCCTTCGTGGCGATTGGGTGTCAACGAGGTGGCTATGTTAGCCACAATCGAGCAGTTCTAGCAGTAAAGCTATCTAATTGGGAATACTTGTCCGCTCAGGAGATCGAAAGCATTGAGGATCAGATTATGTGGCGTCCATCTCTTACCAGACTTGCAACAGGGTCGGTAGTATGCGTTGGTGAGTTATCCAGATTCAAAGCAATATTCACTTTATCGCGGCCGGTGGAATAGATCGTAATTTTCTCTCCTGAGATAGTTTTTCTGGGCCTTGGGTCAGTTTGCCTTCACGGTGTATTGAGACGTGCGCTAATAGGGCCAGAAACTGGATAGTGAACTCCTTGTAAGACACGAGTGCAAACGCGCACATATAGAACGGGAAATGGACAACGATTGCTGCACGTCCTTATTAATAAGAACGGGAAGCGATGAATGTTTGGTAGAATAACACATTAGACAATGTCGACCCTCGCGCTTGAAACGGGCCAACTGTGCAATGCCCCAAGAAGAAAGCGTTTAGGTGAGGCCATTAAATTTTAGTTTGCAAGCTTATGATATGAATAATTTTCTAATTATATGCCATGCTGCATAAGTACTCTGCAAGATTGAATGTTAGGTAATAAATGCACTGACGTTATTTTATTGATGAAGATTCTCTGCCTATACCTATGACGATATGTAATTGTGGGGAAAACTGGCTAGAATGCTTTGATTGGTTTGAGTTAAGTCTTCGAGCTCTATATTCAGTCAATATCCTATATCCGACTCATAGGCTCGTACAAGCTTAACAAACTTAGTCTTCCTAAATTCATTTTTAAGGGTAGCAGATACAGGAGAAATCACTCGTAAAATGTTGGGGCAGTTCATCTCATAGAAGGAAATAATTGATGGTGAAGTTTGTCCTAAGTGCTGTCCTCAACATGGGAACTGACATGGGTAAATCAACGCAGCGGAAGTCATAGAAAGAGTTACTCCTTACTTGTGGTGCGGAGACGCCTACATTATTACCAATAATCCTACGAAAAAGGAGCGGTCAATTTTATCGGGACGCTGCTATAAGGGATCGAGATGGGGTATTGTGGAAAGTTCCATGAAGCTTAGCATTAAGGTATCACCGAAAAGACGTTTTTTAAATGCTCGCTGAACATTCCTAATCTCGAGCTTATCAAACCGTCGCATGTTAGAGCATACGATCGGACAGTAGTCCAGGATAGGTTTTACATGTGTTTTAATATATTAGCACCTTATTTTCCAGGGTTGTAAAAGTATTTTGCTCCAACCCAGTTAGTCCCTCAGCCTTTGCAACTTGAATCGTGGTGTGTTTTGAGAATTTGAACGTGTTGGAATAAAGCAAAACCCAGGTCTCTGACTGTGTGAAAGGAGCAAATGACTCCTTGAGTAATTTCAACGATTCCTGTGGGAATGTGGCACTCGTGCACAAGCATGCCGCTTTCGTGGTCCGAGAATTTAATCAACAAAGCTGTACACCACGAACCAAGCGGTAGTATGCCGTTTTCACATTAGCTGAGATAGTATTGAGATTACGAACTGTGCATAAAATTGTATATCCTCTGCAAACAGAAAAGAAATATTGTGCCTCATGCTGTGAAAAATGTCGTTGGTGTGCAACAGAAACAGTAGTAGACCTAGTACGCTGTTTTGCGCAACCCCGCTAGTAATCGGGCTAGACTTGGGTAGAGTCTCATTTGCATTGACTACCTGCATTCTAGAGGTCAAATAAGAGAAGAACCAACTATGTTGGCCGGCGTTTTTGAGGTCATGGTCTAGTAGGTAATTCGTTGGCCTACATTTTTTCTTTCCAAAATACGTGAAACAACTGGGGTATGATTGATGGGTCTGCAATTAGATGGCCCCTGTTTCTGAGAATCTGGACAACGACAGAAACTTCCCTTGTTTGGGGAAAATGCCACCATTTAAGGAAAGATTAGATGGATTAGACAACCGTTTCGAGAAAATGGTGTCCATTTGGGTTTGCAATAACAAGGGGGATATCCATAAACAAGCGACAGCGGATTGGCGACTACTGAACAGAAGAGAACGGAAATTTCACGGCACCACCTAGCCACGTTCAAGTCTGTGATATTGACGGAGTAATCTGGATTGTATGAGATCATGAAAATTAGGCCAAAAAGTCAATCAACTGGTTGCAAGAGGCAACCAAATAGAGACCTTGGCGAGTGAAGAGGACTTTAATGCCACAGACGGAGAGCAGTAATTATCAGGAAATTTGAATGGCGGTTGCTTGTGTAGTCTGACGAGTGTAAGCGCGTGGAGCAGTTGACTGGGCAGCTTGTGTCTCAATATTTGGCCGCCTCATGGATGTCATTGATTGAGTATTTGGCGTATCATTTGAATTGGACTCGGTTGTATTTCCCCCATCTTCAAGAAAAAGGCACAAGTGATGCAGGATAGATGCAAACATGGGATTACCATGAACCCCGGAGCCTTGGTTTTCCGGAAATGCACGTTGCTATGGCCGATTTAGTTCAGTTTTACAGGAGGTCCGACGTCGTAAGTGATCCGCACGGAGATCTTGACCTATGGGCGCAGTAAAAATTACTGTCCTGGCTGCAAAGGTGAGATCCTTTGCGTCGAATTCCACAACTTTTGCATACCCATGTTCTGCGGCCTTTTACATTGCGCCATCACTATCTGTTTCTTTCCCAGAAATTTCGGGATTGATTTGTTTCTGGTGTATAACGCTCTATCCGTAGGTGGCTGAAGTCACAAGCCATATGGAGAATGCAATCTTTTCTCCATAATAAAATGAAAACCAATGAACAAAATGACTGTGCCCAACTCGGCTGCAGTGAATATGCTAGATACCACCCAGAACAATTCAAGAATTATCACTTCCTGGTAATCCCGCTTTTTAATGGCCTCGGATGTTTCATTTAAGGAATGCCGAAGATAACAATAACGATACACCCTATAAGCGCCGGAAGCAATACTAACAAAGATAAGCATCAAGGCCAAACATCTCCAAATTTGAGGATGGTCGGAGGAAGTTCGTCCAATCCAACGTCAAAAGGTAGTCTTAGTTTTGAAAACTGTGGTTTACTATCACTTGGGTGGAATGAGGATCCTGAAAGAGATGCAGAGGAGACTGCAGGAATGTCCGATAAAACGGTGTTGTGATTGGCTGTCATAGAAGAGGTGAAATAACCACTGAATTTCCCTGATATCAGCACAGAGTCATTTGCGCATGTCCCCTGAATATGACACGTAATTTGTAGAATAGGTTGGGGAGTTATTAGTTCTGAGTGGGCTTACCAGTGCTGCGCATCGGTGGTAGAGTGTAAGGCTTGAAGTTTCTTCTTCTTTTGAAGGAAATCGAGAAGTGCCCCTACCTCCTTAAGCGGATGAATCATTTGTAATAACTTGGCAAACTCCTTTGTTTGTTTGGTTCTTGATTGGATTAAAGAATGCTTCTTTTAAGTCGGTCCAGATGTTTAACCCTTTTACGAATTTGCCACACTGGGTTGGAGTGGTTAGATCAAGGCACTGAACCAGAATTGCCTCAAATTAGTTGACAGCTAGTTGGGGATTCACCCACAGAAAGGAACTGTCACAATTTCGGCTACGAATCATGAAGAGAAGTTGGCCCCATGAGAATTTATTTTATGGTTTAATTGAATCCGAGGAGGAGAAGACGGATGACAAAACTGAGAACTTGAAAACGGTCTGGAAAAGACCACAATCGAGTAGTTTGTTGTTTATGGATGTGCGCAAGTGGGTTAGGCTAGCTGTAAAGATCAAGAATGCCGTGGGCTCCTTTGGGCCATGAAGCATGATGTGTTCACCCATCCATTGGCAAACTTAAAAAACGCGGAAAGGCATTTTGAGGAGAAGGAGGACCAAGACATCCCAGACGTGTTGAAGTCACCCGCTACTAACATAGAACCTGAAACGTTGAAGGCCTCGTTATGTGCGTTATTCAGTGGTTAGAACTGTGATTAGTGTGTCCCAGGGTGACAGTAGATGCAACTGATCAGAAAGTCCTGACATCCGATAGCCACAGTCATCTAGATGGAATCTTTCAGATTAAAAATGGCAGAGTCCGTACCATGAGGCTGGAAGGATGTCTCTTGTGTATATGAGGCAGCTAACCCTGTGGTTATTTACCTTGTCTTTCCCAAAAGCTTCGCAACCAATTATAGCAATGCCTTTGCCAGGGGTAATGTCGATCAGCTATGGTTCGGTGATGGGGATGAAATCATATCTACATGCACATAGCAACAGGCGTAGCGTGTGCACCTTACTTAGTATCAAGCGAGCGCTTGGAAGTGCCAATGTAAATGGCTGTGTGTTATTGGCGCGTGAATGTGGATATTTAGAGCAAATATTGTCAGACGTGTAGGATTTGATATGGGGTGAAAGCCACTGCGATACAATCAAGGAGGGGTAGATGTTGGTGGAACGGCCTTTAGGGGACTATTTCCTGTTAGGCCACCAAGCTAAGGTAGGTTTCAACCTGTTTGTTGGTAGGACCGGTTAGCAGTGGTGGAAGGTACGGTATGGCTGGAGGGAAAAAGGATAAAATAAAGAATATCTTGGAGGAGTTCGAAGTAAGTCTGCGGATGATGGTATTTTGGAAGGTCTAACTTCCAGATGTTCGGAAGACCCGAGATGTTGTCTGGGTATAATGTACAGCTGGTGTAGCATGGCCATCTTGAGCGTTATATTTACCGGCTGTAGATAGTCGGTCAGGGATAACTCGAAAAAATGTGGTCTTCTCACTAAATTTGTATGGTTCCTGCCCACGTTTTGGGATGTAAGCGACCAAACAGTCATGCGGAAACCAGTTTCAGTTCTGGGGCAGTAACCGGGGTAGAAGTTATGGTGATTAAGGAAGCGCGTTGGATCGGGTAGCGACGGCTGTTTTCCATTGCTACGGAGTTCCTTAATGGCGCTGAAATTAGAAGGTTGATCGTTAGCTGAGCTAACCCTGCCTCATGAAGGGGCTTAGGTATGACCGTGTGATAGAAATAAAAAGACAACATAGAACCTTGGTAATACCTACGGGCTTAGCGGGGGCCTTATAAGGTGAAAAAGGGTTGTGCCTTACGTGGACCCCTTCTATTGGGGAGGGTATTGACATGGCTGAGGGGTTGACGGGTATTGGGGCCTAGCAGAACAAGGCGGCGTCTAGGTGGAGGGGACTAGGTCTGTACTTTTAGACGGAGGCTGAAATATTATCGGTGAGCTCGATATGTCTAGTTCTGCAACCGCGAGGCGTGAATCTGTTGGTAGTGCCGGCCTCGTGGTGTTCTGTTAAGGCAACCAGTAGGCGAATGTTTTCGAGACACAACGGCTGTTTTAGGATAGAACTCCGCCTTGATCGGCCGTGCATTGTTTGTTGGTGGCATCTCGAAAACCAAATACGTATGACTAGAGTAGAGTGACGTGTAGGCAACATCCCTCTTTGGAGGTCTTTCGTCTACAGCCATTTTTATTTTTTAAAGCTTCTGTTTCAGCGATAATGCTTCGCTTGCTGGTGAATAAAGTCGCTAGGATTTTTGTCTAAAAATGCAGCATAAATGTGGGCCCACATCTGCAGAATCGTAATTGGACACGGTATTTGGGCCATGCCGTGAGTGGCCAATGGCTGATATCTGAGGCCATTCACCGGAATACGATGAGGACTGTTAAAAACGATAGCGTTACACAATCAATCCACTCTGCTCGAGAATTCAGAGGCGAACACATCCAGATATTTTCCATCAGCCACCGGGTTCTGTCCATCCAGCCGTGTTTCAGGGTAGATGAAGTGGAAGAGGGGTGCAAGATTTGAGATGGCTCCTTCCGAATTGTTAACGTGTTCCACTAAATCTGATAATTTTCTTTCGGAAACCTGTCCCCCGTCATGGGTTTCAAGTGCCACGAAGCACCGGTCTACTTTTATCAAACGAAAGCCAACGTTGGATTTTTCTACACAGCTATTTGCGCAAACGCTGTCACTGGCGCGTTTAGCCCGCTGACTGACGCCAAGAGCCATCATACTTCTGTCTGGAAATTTAAAGTTCGGGAAGAAAATCTAAGTAGACATGTGGAAGGTGACCACTTATAGTTGTTACATTCATAGAGATAACGTGATAATTTATGTAATCCGTTCGACGCAGCTGTTGAAAGAGAAGTGCTAAGGAGTACTGTAAAATAGGTAACTTGTGAATACTTATAGAGACTAAGTGAGCGCCGACAGTGGAGAGCAGATTATGAGTCTACAAAATGGGCCTGAAGAATAACTAACAGAAAAATAATACCCTGCAGCAGATAGCAGTTAGATGACTGGCAAAAGCAAACTATATACGTAGCGTCATGCAAAATGAAACATCCTGAGTCACAAGATGCGCTGAACAGTAGGATGTTGTCAAGAGTTATGGAAATTTGTAGATAGAAAAAGAGTAGACAGGCCGACAGGTGTATCTACTCTTAAAAACAACTAGGCAGACAGACTGATTTTGAACTATGTAATGTAAAAGCGTTCCCATTGACATCCGGTCAGTGCTGCGAATGTGGCAACGTTTGATTAGACAAAAAATTGACAAAATGATGATACCGTTTATTTACAAATTCAATGTTCAGAATGCTTCCAACCCAGCGAATAATGCCATAATAACAAACCAGCAACTAGAAAATCATTACAATAACTCACGGCGAGGGACGGCGTAGCTCAGGTGGAGTGGTGCTAGAAAGTCAGATAGTCTTAGTATATAGGTAAATCACCATGTCGGATTACTAGGGTAGCTATTAATGCGAGAGTTTGCGGGGTTGGTAGAATGGGTGACTTAAATGTTTTCTTTACTGTTTTCCACTGAACTGTGCGGAATGCCTCACTGTTATTCGATCAGAGGACGAGGTGCCTAAAACCGCATCTGGAATGGAGTATATTCCAGGCAACTGGGGTGATTAGCATGCCCAAGCATTGCTGAGACAGCGTTCAATGCTTGGTTTACATTCGCTTCTCACTTGTAAACTAAAATTCGACGTCATCGCCTGACCTCTCCTTCTTGGTGCACGGGGCAGCATATTCTATGTTGACAGCATGTCACCATTGAATACCTCATCGTACACGTGTTATGTATGACCTCATTCCTGTCAATGTACTCGCCATGACTCCCAGCAGGAGTACCTCTAGACTGCCATGTTCTTACTTTTCCACTCCAGAGGTCCAAGTCTGCGCTACTGGTTCACTAAGAATTTACTCTCCAGATTCTTGCCCCATTCTTGAATGGTTCTACATTGTTTGAAGAAAAACTGGCCCAAGGCTGAGCTACACTATCATGGGACCTACAAGTATGATCGGCCTTAGGTAAGGCCAATGCAGGCCATAGTGAATTATAATAATATCAACAATAGTGTATATTTCTCGATTTACGAGAGGCATGCGCAAAGCAAGATCAAAATTGGGCAAATAAGGCACAGTGCAGACACGGAAAACAGAAACCAATCATACAATAAAATTTGGTTTCGCTCACAAGATAATTACAAGCAATTTGATTTCCCAAGCACGGGATTTCGGGTTTTAAATCAAAGCTATATAATAGTTAGCAAAGATTTTTCTGTGGCTGATTGCCAGTCCTGCATTGCGAGTAATACTATTTGAATACAGAAAACGTGCGTCTCGCGGGCGCAAAATATGGCTGGAGGGCAATGGCTGTCGCCGCCTGTCGGCAGGGATACTCGATAATCAAGAGAGTTATAGGGTGGAGATGAGGATCAATATGGACGTGATAACGAAATGGACACGAGCAAAAACCAGACTGGATATCAAAGAAGGCAGTATAGAACTCAAAAATTCTGAAGGCACAGACCGCTTGAGCAAGGAGAGCGGCGGCAATGGATGGGTATTTTGCCATCGTAATACTAATACATGAGGTTCGTTTCGAGCAATTTTGCGTTCATAAATTCAGCTTGGTGTAGAGATGAAGGTGGCGTCGGAAAGGAAGAAGGAGAACCGGAGTCAAATGAGGCACATCACGTGGACTCGTGTGAAGAACTGTTACCAGAAGCACCGGTCTATTGCCAAATTCCGCAGACCAGAATAGAGGTTAATGAAAAATGACGGCCCTCAGCTGTTTTCGGATGTCAATATGCATAGTGAACGTCAGTTCATATCAGATGCCAATAAAAATGCTGACCATTCGTGAGTCCTTTTTGTATGGATTTGTTAGAAGAATTTTGGGAAGGAGCGAGAGGAAGCCAGTACAAAGTGGTGCACGTGAACTTATGAGCTGCAGTGCTGTTTACCACAACAGTGCTAATGGGTGGGGCTGACCGAGTGTTGGCTACCCAATCTGAAAAACACCGTTTGAAGCTGAACGTAGGGGATGTAATCCGCCAACCTGGTTGCATCCGCACACCGCTGCAACCAAGCTGCCCGCCAGATGTGCGCCGGCCAAAGCGGTGGGTATGACCGCGCCACGCACTATCGTGGTAACGCCGGCGTACTCGTGGTGTGGTGGAAGGAATTCGAGCATGGTATGGTAAGAGAGATATCGTCTTCCCAGGATCGGATAATCGCCATGGCATGCGATAAGTGTTTCCCTCCAAACAGGACTATAAGACCTTGAAGAGAGAATAAAAAGATGGACGACAGTCTGGCCTAGCTGCCAGCTGCAGATTAAAAAGCAATCAATCTTACGAGCAGCTCAGAGAAGGAAGTAACAAAGGGCGCATAGTGCAATTGAAAATATATGGAAGGTGGCTGAGGCATCCGGGTTTTCTTATTTATATACATATATATTTAAATAGGTGGGCTGGCCAATGTAGTGTGTGGATCGTCTGCGCCATGAGTGAGGAGAATGAGCCGATATTTAATAGAACGGATAGGGAACAACTGGAGCCAATCCACATGAATCACCAACGAAATGCGTCACCCAATGCATCTTTTTGTTTTTAATTCCGTTAATAATGAAATAAAGATGTACATCAATGTTGTGAAGGGGCCTGTGGCCAACAAAGCGCAGCGAAGTGGGGAAGTTGACCGTCGGTCGGTGGATTCGAACTCTGCAGCTTAAGCTTCAAGGGCCACTACCTTATCGGCTTGACCATGGCCGGCCAGTTCTGTTTGAAAATCAAAGACGCATAGCATGACATTCAAGGCCAAAGGGCTAGGAAAGGATAAGTCCTCCCAATTAGACAGTTTTGAAGCCAGAGCTGTCCCACCGTGATTAACACGCACACAGCATTGACGGCCAACCGTCAGGAGGGCCGCCACACATGAAGCCCCATTTTATTTACCGTCACCATCACCTTTAAACATTCCCACTGATCTCGACCTCAAAACCGGCGACTATTGGTATACCAGTAACTGCCAGGAAGCAAACGCAAGAAGCAAACAGGCTCGTTTTTGTTTCACGTGGGCTCACCTGAGTGGGACACATTATTCAATGCATACCATACTGATCGTCGTTTTCCTCCTCATTACTGATGACTCTTCCCTTCTTCATGCCCTAAGACGGAGGTTTGCCGTAGTTGCTTGTCATTGGTCCTCTCTCCACTTTCAGGGGAACTTTCAACTGCTTTATCGACCGCAAGAAAAACGGTAAGGTCACTGACGTTCTTTTTTCGTCATTCTCTTACTGGGTATCTGCTGTCCACTGATGTTTTTCCTTCCACCTGTCTGATACAGAGCGACAATTTTCCAAGGCATATTCGTGACTTCTACTGACCTTTTTCGTTTCAGTTTTACTTCCGTATCCATTTTATAACCTCGTCGAATCCGACTACTGTGGCCGTACCTTGACATTCGCAGCCATTCCCAGATAGAGCCTTGCTCTTGTGATACGAATCTCAAGTGGAACGAAACCTATTGTCGTCAGAGAAAAAACGTCGTCCGGATTGACTGATCATTTCCTTCGCGCCTGTAGGCCCTACGACAAAATGTTTAGGCGACGCGCAGCGACTAAGTAGACCCAAAACAAAATAAAGACAGGTCCAACTTACTAGGGTACTATTTGGGACAAATTAATTATGTACAACAATCAGACCTCAATATTGTTACTCTCGGGCTCTCTTACTCCGCTTTCTGACAAAAAACTACGTGAACGACAAACAGCGTCAAAGTCAACGAACGGCAAACCTACGCTCGTGGCAATGGCGAAAGTCCAGGTCGTCAACGATGCAGTAAATTGATGCAATGAAACGAAGACAAGATTTGCCACACAGAAGGCTGTGGCAATGAGTAAATGGTACGAAATTGATTTGCATGTCCCCCCGGAACTGCTTGAATCGCTTATGAATCACTTTCTACCTGGCAACCTTTAACACTTCCATTGTATTTGAGCGTGCAACGAAGGGCGCTGCTCAAATATTTTGAGAAATATACTTCTGTTATAAAATAAAGAAGCCAAGCTCTTTTTGCAGTCAGTAAACTCATGAATTGGGAGAAAGACGTGCGAGGGTTTTTCTCAACCGCGTGCTACAATCGGTATCATTGCGATATACCAGCTATGCAACGCCAGGTGTACACGTCTAGGCCTTCAGATGGCCACCTCCGTTTACCCCGGGGGCCAAGCAGGTACGCCCCCACACATATACCAAATCACGCATGATCACTCCGGCCAAATGCGTGGGTCAGAGCCACAACACCATGCCTTAAAAGAGCTGAAGACAGACGATCAGGACCAACGGTTGTGGTAATTTTGGTGGTGCACAGAAAGTCGAGCACCTCGTCTCTAGAAAAACTTGTAACTGCCACATCATCACCTTGTCCAAATATGGTCGGGTATAAGTGAAATGAGTAACTGAAAAAGCTACGATGCTACTGCTTGACATTCCGCCATAAGATCATTCTTGTGCCCTCTTAATCCTACAGCCAGCCAGTGGAATGCCTGCCATCAGGAGTCGATTCGTTGGCCACTAATCAAGATCGCTCACGTTGGCGCTGTCATGCAAACGTCCATTTCGATGCGTTGGATCTTCAGCTGCTTTACTTAAGTTGGGCCGATTACTGACCAGCCACGTGCCGAGATCATGACGGAATTCAGCAGGAAGTGCTCGCTTAGTCGTCTCTAGAGATTGACAGTTTCGGACAGGGAGATATGGCCATTTGTGACGACATGATGTTACGTTGAAGGGGCGCAGCAACATATCAACGATTGTCGCTTGTCTCCGGTCGTCTGTTGAAAAAGCTTTGATTGTCCGATTGAGCAGGTGGTTCAAAAGAGAAACAGGTAGATGGGAGTCGTGCAAAGATCAATTATCTGCTCAGAACGAATGCAGGTTGTTATGTGAAAAGTTGCTCACGACGACGAAGCTTGAATTTCGATGTGCTTCTCGCTCCTGAAAGGAACTGTACAAGGCTGACATTAGAGTATAGTCTTGGGCACTTACAGAACGCAGACTATGATCGTCTCACTTGCAATTTGGAACATAACAATTACCAACGGTGTTTTGCGTAACTAACTCTATCTAAAAGTGGTAGAGCCGCGCCTCTGATGGGACGAAACGCAGAGGTCATTTCCAAGTGTGAAACACAGTCGTGTCATGTAGGGTAGATGCATGATTGAATCACCTAACAAAACACTATGCAGATTGTCGTTCAAGAAGAGCGAATAATAACATACTAGTAAAGGCAGTCGAAGAAAATAATCGCGATTATTTTTGGAGACTATAGACAGTAATGTTTACATTCGTTGTGATAGTGCTTGTATGGCGAGAAAACCTAGGATGACACTGTGTCACGAGACAGTCAATTCCATTTAGCGAGTACGTATAAACAGCTTCGAACTTGCCGGACCAGAAGGAGTTTATGTATGTTGCCACACCGCCTCCAGTCTTCTTCTTGTCCGAAACTCTGTCCTGCTGATGTAGTCTGAAGCTGTTTATCGACACCAATGAATCGGCGGTATTCGGGTTCAGCCACGATTCCTGTATGCAGATGACACACGTGTGAACATGGATCGGTGATTGAATTGTGAGGGGCAGATCCGACATTTCCGTAAACATCAAAGCGGATGTTATTACTTAACAATGCCGGAATGGACATCTTGGTCGGAATGGTGAATTTAGGAGCTGCCTGCAAGCCAGCAGGAGTGCCTCTCGTAGGTCGATTAGGAAACCGTTGAGGTGCAGCAATACGGGATCCCAGTATATGTGGAGAAACAATACGGTTTTCGAACACAAGTAATTCCGAGAGATTGTAACGGTGAACGTAGAACATAATGAGACAACAACATAACAAAATAGGATGACAGAATTGTGGCGCAGCAATTCCAAGAGAGTTTTCGCCTCCGCACCTGGTTGATTGGCGGATGTGTTGCACAGTTTCTTCCTCCTGAATACTATGAAGCATTTCGTGCCCGAATGTTGTCTCCCCGCCCACCATATCTCGCACAAACCCTGGAAGTACTAAGGTCCTTCCACTGTTGTGTTTCTTCCACGTGGTTAGTCGAGAAGTTGGTCATTTTCCCTCTATGGTGCAACTGTGCTTCGGTAGACACACAGTTTTCATCTTCTTGGGGTGATCACTGCTAGAACCGCCTGAGCGCAGAAGCAGTTAAGGTGGGTCTCCTGGAGTTGCCGTTAGAAGTGCGCGACTTGAAGCGTAAATCTAGCTCTTATGCTTCCATCCTCCTTATCTTGTCCAAAGATGTGATATTGCTGTGAGCTTAGCAGCTACAACTTGCCAATGGTTTGAAGCCGCGTTCCCATCAATGCGGTGAAATCGGCGTAAGCTGGAATTCCTGTAGACGTTTTCTATTCCTGCAGCATTCCACCGCCTCTATTTTGAACTACTGTGCACTGGGCTACAAAACCCGAGTAATCTGCCAGCTTTTTGGTTCCATTAGCTATGATATAGATGTTTTGCTACCAGTACTCCAGTGTTTCAGCTTTCAGTCTCTAACGGGACTCTCCGATTGAAGCCCGTCATGAAGCTTTATCCGAATCTTTTAGCTGGTGACTTAAAAAACTTTTTCGGCTGCTTCCAACAAAAGTGCCCCTATTTAGTGTTTTCCAGTTCGACTAGAACCGGTCCGCGGAAGTCTTGACCTCTCTGTGAGTTGGATCTTCATCTAGAGAGTTGGAACCCTACCCTACCATGGGCTGATATGCCAGTCGGACAATAATAGGTCTACTATCTTCCGTCGCAATTCAACATTCCTGGTAGCAGCTTAACTACAGGAAGGCTCACTTAAGTCTTTCATGGCTACGCTCCTTTGGCAGCTCAGAATTGGATTCTGGCCTCTCAAATGATTTGGCAAGTGCCTGTATCGCTTTTCGCATTGGTCGGGTTTCGTGCCTCTGATGAGTTATGCCAAGACTAATGATCGTTTGCGCGGGCCCTGTCACGTTTCCGACTTGCTGCGGATTTGCCGTAGTAACTTTGCTGACGCCATTTTCATTTTTGGAATCTCAGTACAAATCTTCGGCTTTCTCTGTGGTCCCTTGCGTCTCCGTCCGGGCGTTCACTTTTCAGGGTCCCCATTCTGGCACGCGCTGGAGACTACCAAGAGCAAAGAGCTTCTGAGAGTCCGGAGGTGAATAGCTCCCTTCCCCCTCTTACGTTATCAGTGAGTAGGTAATCATCACTCCGCACTGTCGGATACACACTGAGTGAACCAATATCAGTTCGTCAAGAGAAACGCAAACATATATTACCTTAGATTTAAAGCTTCGGAATCTCGCGTGGAATCACTGGTGTCTCGCCACACATGTTACAACCTTATTTTCCTCGTGGAAAGCACTACCGCTGTAACATCTACTCCGTTTTCCGGCGCCCGGCTCCGCAGTTTCATTAGACGTTTTACTACCTTGTGCTCATGATGCGTTTTAAGGCTTTGGTGATTAAGCAAGAGATTTGAGGTAAGGATTGATTTTAATGGCTGAAAAAATATGGACTTAAGTGCTCAAGGTTGGATAAGTAGCACTGTTGTGGCAAACAGCACTGCAGCTCACAAGTTCACGTGCACCACTTTGTACTGGCTTCCTCTCGCTCCTTCCCAAAATTCTTCTAACAAATCCATACAAAAAGGACTCACGAATGGTCAGCATTTTTATTGGCATCTGATATGAACTGACGTTCACTATGCATATTGACATCCGAAAACAGCTGAGGGCCGTCATTTTTCATTAACCTCTATTCTGGTCCGCGGAATTTGGCAATAGACCGATGCTTCTGGTAACAGTTCTTCACACGAGTCCACGTGATGTGCCTCATTTGACTCCGGTTCTCCTTCTTCCTTTCCGACGCCACCTTCATCTCTACACCAAGCTGAATTTATGAACGCAAAATTGCTTGAAACGAACCTCATGTATTAGTATTACGATGGCAAAATACCCATCCATTGCCGCCGCTCTCCTTGCTTAAGCGGTCTGTGCCTTCAGAATTTTTGAGTTCTATACTGCCTTCTTTGATATCCAGTCTGGTTTTTGCTCGTGTCCATTTCGTTATCACGTCCATATTGATCCTCATCTCCACCCTATAACTCTCTTGATTATCGAGTACCCCGGCCAACGGTCGGCGACAGCCATTGCCCTCCAGCCATATTTTGCGGCTGCGAGACGCACCTTTGTTGCATTCAAACAAGATGACTCGCAGTGTAGGACTGGAATGCAACCACAGAAAAATCTTTGCGAACCATTACCTAGCTTTGAATTAAAGCCCCCTGCTCGGAAAACCACATTGCCTATTATGATCCTGTGGGCGAAACCACATTGCATTGTACGTTTGGTTTCCGTTTTCCATTTCCTCATTGTACCTTCCTGGCCTAATTTTGATTTTATCTTGCGCATGACTCTCGCATGTCCAGAAATATATAAAAACAAACAAATCTCTAAAATCACTAGAGGTCGCTTTCACCCCCTGTCACTTCGATTCATATTGTCCATATTTCCTGTGCATCCTCTATGTGAAAAATTGATCTTGCCTTGCGCATGCATCTCGCAAATCGAGAAATATAAATTATCTTATCTTATCTTACCTTATCTTATCCTATTTTATCTTACCTTATCTTATATCGGATACTGCTTGCAATGAGACAATATACCGTGTCAAAAATCGGAATGTGCGGAGCTGAGCAATGTTAGCCGCAATCCGCGGGAACCCCTGCCGACTGGCCGTAGACATTTTGGAATAACTCGCCAAGTAGAGCATGTGGATCGATCCACTTCGGCCAAGTCTTATGAGAAGCAAAGGGACCAGAAGCCGACTACGTTTTTCTTTTATGATAAATAATATTTCATTTCTTGGGCAGTGCCAAGACATGCAGTGCGCATGGTCATGACAGGCGACGATAGCTACTAAAAGGAAAAAACGCGCTCGCAAGCGAAGATTGGGAGACCTATACATTAGCTTAGTCAACATACGTCAGGTGACGCATGCAAGGTAAGTGCGCAAATGACGGTATCAACACAAGTGGACTTCTGTTGGACTGATGATTCGGTAATAAATCGTCTATTTTGGTGACCCCACCTTAAGGGCTGTGCATTGCTTTCGGTTACACCCTGGAAACCAACTGAAGATGACCGGGATGGCATGAAGTGAAGGCCATAATTCCTTTCCGGGTAAGTATTTTGTCTGCAGATACTTTCTTTTTTGAACGAGGCGGTTGCAGCAATATTATTTTGTTTGCCATTGAGTAGCTTCGCCAAAACTTTGGTTAGACATGGCAGGTAAGCCATGTGGCAAGCAGTCAAGAGTGGATATTATGAGACATCCATTTGAAAAAGGTCAAGTATGTTAAAGACAACGGCCCTTCTCGAACTATCCGCCTTGCTCAATGTTTCAGAAGCCACATAATCAGGGATGGCGTCGGCCGCCATAAGGCTGTGACTTTCCGGCCTCTTTTCATGAAAAGTGAAGTGAGAACGGGATGTAAGATTTGGGGTTTTGAACACCAAAGTTTTAATTCGGTCTATAAAAATGGATAATTTTCTTCCAAACATCTGCTTCCTATTCTAGGCGTCAACAGCAAGGCCATCGAATATGATAGAGCATTGGGTAATTGTCTCCACCTGGGGGGCATCGCAAGAACTAATTAGTGTTAGTTTCACGGACGCACTCATCGACACGTCTGACTTGCTGATATCGATAAGGTAATAATGTGTCTGATCGGATTGATGCAATTCTGAGGATAGAAATACCAAGAAGTGCTAAGAAAGCAACGTTACGCGTGAATACTTCGGCGGGCTAAGTGAATGTCAATGGTGGTCAGTAGATTATGATGCTACAGAATGAGCCTGAAATTGCCCTAACAGGCAGCAATATCGCAGCGAAGGTGAGAATTCCTAGAAGTTTAGGATTCAGCACATAATATGCGATATTGGGGAGCAAAACAAAACAGTCGGAGTCCGTGCAGAATAGAGTTGATAGACACCAAAACGTGTGGATGCAAAAACAATTAGGCGGGATAATATGTATGTCTGAGACAAATGAGCAGAGCAATAAAATGTGCTGTATAGTAGAAACGGTCAGGCCATAGCTGAAAATGTGACGGTTGGAGATTACACAAGATATTGGCGAACAGGTCAATAATAATATATTATTTTCTGGAGAGTGCCAAGATATGCAATGCGCATGATCACGACGTGCGGCACGAGTCTCAAGAGGGAAAAAACACTCACCTGCAAGTGGCTACACACCAAAACTACGGCCAATAATGCGAGCGTCAGATCACATATGTAAGGTGAGGGCACAAATATCAACGAACTTCCACGCGGGGATTTGATTCCGATGGGAATTTCTCGTCAGTACCGTTTGGTGCCTTTATTGCGCATCACGCAAGCTGCCCTGTGAGTTCAGCGGACTAAGACAGATTGTTAACGCCACCAGTAAGTCCAATAAGGTGTTGTTGGCTAATCTGATGCGCCTTTTGCTCTTAGTCTGAAAGTTATTTTTGGGTCTAGATGAGATAGCCTCAATCGAAAACGAGAAACTCTGGATCGGGGATTGGCAGCCAGTCGGTGGCAAATTGGCAGAGTAATGAATGTGATATTGCGAGTTTCTAGGCGCTAATCCGGGGGCATAGTTGGTCCAAGTTGATGTGGCCGAAGTATGGCGGTAGGATAAGTCCACTAGTCCCAGTTGGATGTCTAAATTTTTCTCTTAAAGATGGATTTGTCCGTTGATGTTGCAACGTCTTCAGGGAGAGCGATCTACGGGATACCATAGTGTTGATAAAGGAAAGGACTCTCAAGATTTTCCGGGGTCTTGGTTTATAAGCTTTCCTGTTTTGAAGCCTTAGCGACGATCAGGGGCGGAGGTCAAAATATTTTTAAACTAAGCCTGTAGTGAAACCATGTTACACAAAATGAGATAAACCGGGATGTGTCTCAAGTTAATAGGCATGGATTGATCCTAGGGTGACGGTGGGGTAAGGCAGATGAGGAAGACCCAACAGATTTTGCTAGCTGCCATCTGAACCCTTCAGAGTGCTTTCCAATTTGTAACAAGGCCTTTAAGCGTGATTCGGTTCCCGTATTCTACGATGGTTAAAAATGACTCCATAGATTGTGGTAAAGCCGTCATCTGATGTAAGCGCAATCAGGTTTTCAAGGCTGAAATCCGCCTTGCTGGCAGGCTGGTTGTAATGGCAGAATGAAAGGTTACTGTCTGAACAGGAACCTAATACTTTGTGACGATCCAATCCGACCGAGGTAGCGACCCCGTTGATGATGAATCTGTGTTGGCCTGCAATGTCAGCATCCACGGTGATACATTTGTCCTCGTTAACAAGATGGCCCCAATCTTCGGACCATCCCCTGGCTTTGCCATTGGCTGGCTGTAAAAGCACGAGATAGGGATTCCATTGGAGGAACGCCATCTGCATACATGAGAAAGCAGATCTGAGGGGTCTGAGGGAATTCTCTGGTGGTGCCAAAACAAGAAAAAAAGCTAGCAATGAGAACTGCGGTGCACACGCAGTGACTGACGCTGTTTTTCGAGGGTCTTGTACCTTCACCGTGAAGGTTCAGCCGGTTAAGAAGCTCCTTATTGGTTTCTAACATAGGACTGGAGACACCATAACTTGAAGGCTCACGTAGAAATGGGATGTGCGGAACCACATCGATGGCTATGGGGGAGTTAATTAAGACGGCAAATGAAATGTGGCCATCATTGTACTCCTTCATCAGGCCTTTTACGGCTAACCTGACCTAACAGGAAGGGCATAAATTGTTGTTTAAACGTAGCCGCTGAAGCGAAGTGTCTTTTTTAAGTGCGCTCAAACGCTGTCCGGGGTGCTGATTAGATTAACTGGTTTATAGCAGGAAGGAACAACCCGGATACTTTTATAATATAAGCAGGTTTATTCGCTGCAACTTTCCAGTGTTTGGGAGTAAACCTCTTTCGGCCTCTACCTGGGGGAAGGGATGTTTACGGACTTACCATCGAATCCACCGTCTCATTCAATATAGGCGACGGATTATATTTGGCCCATGGAGCACTATGTCTAAATATTTCTCAAGCCCCGTATAAAAAACAGTGCAGTTCATTTTGGCCGCTGCCAGTGTGAGGCAAGTGAAGGGATTGGTAGCTGTCTAATTGGAGCTAAAATGGCCTTTGAAATGTGAGCTGAATGCTTCCTCTGCAGTGAGGGGAGAATTGATGGGTGTAACTTTGGGGTCTTTTGGGGCTAGTGGGGCAGATGAAGCGCCTGCTAACCGTCATATGCACTGAAGGAAAAAGGCCTTGTAAGGACGAGCCCAGGTAAGGACGGTCTTTCGTATGTTTAGTCTGTACTGCAATATTTTCATTCTTTTTATATTGCGAATAATTTGGAAGTATTCCCCGTTCTACTCGAGACCTTGGTCAAAGCGGTGAGGCTTATTGTAGTCCTCAGTTCAGCCACACCTAGCCACAGCTAGCCCTTGATGGTAGGCATATGAGTTATCTTCCGCCATGACGGTTTATTTTCTTGATCCAGTTTGGTCCGCTGCAGAAGTCTGGTGTCCACTGAAGTGAGAGGACAGAGAGCCCTTCAGTTCAGTTTACTTGACACATGAAAGAAGTAACTCGAGTGGATGATGATTATTCAACGTTCTTCCGACGGTACGCACACCAAGTGGTACCCACTTCGGCGAATGTTATCTTCTTTGTACAATTCCCTTCCAGCAAATCCATGCTCCCTAGAAAGGAGCCTTTGAGAGGAAAAAACAAATCTTGTTCTCAATGCGAGGGAATACTAACTCCGCGGACCTTCCAAAGCGGCTTTGCAAAATCGGAGGTAATGCATCCACTGAATAGGGATATACCAACCCACCACACCCCGAGTATGATCTCTCACTACCCTGATTCTACTAGCAGCATGCTTCATAGGCATTTGAAGAAGGTTTGCCGTGGCCATTCATCAGTTTGTTGCTGAAGAAGTGCTCTCTAGCTGAAAGCTGAGAGCAACCCTTCATTACTTTCTTGCCATTTTTCTAGCTCTGGAGTCGAGGTCTTCGTGGCGTGGTGCAAAGGGACGAAATCCATTAGGACCTTTTACTTTGTTGAACGTCTCATCCCCTTATCCTCCACAAAAACATGCATAAGGCGGCCAAACTCTTCGTAGGTCTTGTCTCTGACCTTCGGTGATACGAATGGCTGATCTTTGCACCTATCAAAACAGGCCTTATCCTCTTCAAAGAATGAAAACTAAACAAGAACATAGTATTCCAAGTGGATTAAAAGAAATCCTTATGTGAAGGAATGATGGAAGGGATGACTGTGCTCCCCTCAGCTTAAAAACAAACTCCATTGGCCTTTGTCGTGCATGCGACACACTGGTCAGTCGGTTCTTTGCTTTGCTTACCGTTTTATCTTCGTGTGCTGACCTAACGTTTGCCGAGTTCCCCGAACTTAAGTGCCTCTTTCACCATCAAGTCGTGGATCCCGTGACTTTGCCAAGTGTAATACTGGTTCAGTATCGCTGCCCAAAACACTGCACTCGGGATGTCGATCCACTTTCGTGTCACCCGCGAAAGGGGACTAGGAGGCTACGCCGTAGATTGACCGTTTCCGAACAGCAAAGAAAACAATGGCTCGAGTATCGACTCCTGCGGCACTCCAACAATCATCAGCTTTGAATCCACAGTAGCTCCCTAGAACATGAAATAAAACGTGCCTCTACTTGCAAATCCACCAGCCTATGTCTTTATCCTAATGAAAACGCCAAATGCTTGCAAGATGACCAGCGGGAGGCGATGAGTAACGGATTCAGACGATTAAATAAAGCCGAAATAACATACTTTCACCGGGCCAACTGCATATAGTATATCAACTGCCCCGCCTTAGAAACGCAAAACGTATGCTGGGCGGGATTTGTGTTTCAGAGAACCGTATTGATCCAGCACAGCACAGGAGGCTGTTCCACCTGCAGACGCAAATGATCACTCGTAATGGGTTCCAACCACACTTTTGGATAGCCGCTGTTGTTGCCATCATTCAATCACCTCTTAAATATCTGTACTGGAGAGCCGCCTTGTATAGATTGAACCTCGGCTCTCCCGAAACGTAGGGCAGAGGCCTTAGAATAGCCCGGTAGATCTCATTTGGGCCGGCAGACTTGCTATCGCTTACGTTCTCAAAGTGTTACTGGGCGGTTTGCATTTGCGAAGTAGCTGCTTGAAACAATCCACTTCCACTTAGGCAGTGAAATAACTCGCCCAGCAATGTATAACGTCTGCAGCGCATTTTATTCCTGATTTTGTTTCTAGAATGCGTCAATCCCACGATTCCCATGCACCGATATCTATTTATTGATTGACGTGGTATTCCTTCTCTCCTGCATATTTCTGATGGACAGCTTTTCTATGCCGATTGCATTTTTTCCTATTTCAGTGAGCAACGGATGCTGAACAACTCATTCGCGGCTTTGATGAATCAACTCCGTCTAAGTGCAAGGAAGAGAATGCCAATGAATATATGTTTAAAAGAGGGTTGAATTCTAGGATATTCCAGGCAACGAACCAGTGCAAAATACTGAGAGTCCGCAGCGGTAATGATGACTGATGTAGCTCACCCGAGATACTTCCTTAAAACTTTCGTTCCTGGTAATCGCAGTGACCATCAAATCCATTTAGGTCGCAGAGCAAATTATTCTGCACGTCGCTCAATACATGGATAAAGCCAGTTTTTCAGATAAAAAAGCCATCCTTCAGAGAAATTCATCTAAAATTTCTGTCCATGAAGCACAGGCCATCAGAATTATTAAGGATCTACGGCTTGACCTCGAAAATCTGGATTAGTTGGCTAAATTCTTGAGAAAGACAATATAGAGAGAATGAAATTATTCTTGAGTTCACTTGTTAGAACGCTGCGCTAAAACGGCTTTCATAAGAGAAGCCTATAAGAGAGACATTTGCACACATCAAATGGTGTCTCAGGACAAAGCCCAGCATTTTAATAAACGTATAAAGAAAATTTCCCTTCAAAGAGCTTAGCCCAGGGGTACGAATTTAACAGCACCGCTCCGGGTTGTCGTTGAAAAAATTGACCTAATATCCAAGCCTAATACAAATTTAACCGCTCTTTATAGACTCCAGCATCTCCTATCATCTTCTATTCCGACGGAACCTTACAACAGCGCAAATGGAATGTTGCCACCGGCGGGCATGTCACAGTTGTCCTTCAGCTCCCTTCCTGTGGGCCTTGATGTTTCTGATCGGTTGTAATAATAATACGTATGTCTATCGATGCACAAGAGTGACTGGAAAGCGCAAGAGAAATTCTTCAATTGAACCAAGCGAGGAAGCTTAACTATTAGTAATTGCGATGGAATGAATGGTTTATGCAATGGTTGCAACGGCCAAGAACACCGAGAAACACAAAGCTGGCATGAAAAGAACACCTCACAGTTGGATGCGAAAAAGCAATAACCATTTCCGATCCAACGCATCTTGCGATTAGAAAGTGGAAAGGGCAATGTGGAGACGTGGAAAAACAGAATAACCAAAGATAAATGCAGACGCTGATGACGTGAAGGAAAAACATTTGGGTTTTAAGAAAACAGATGGCAAAAAATGTGTGCGATCACCATGACACTACGGACCTCATACTATCTCTGTCAATGTAGAGTCCTACGTTTTTTATTTTCTTCCCTTAGTAACAGTTTTTACTTACCATACCTGATGGTCCCGACTGTTAGTTGTGCTTTAAACGCATGGTCCCCTTAGAGTGGAATATATTTCATGATTCTTACGCTGTTCATTTAGTCAGTCTCTAGTGAATCTGTCTTCCAGCATTCCAAACTTCATCATATTTATTAGCTTACGCATCGAGTCGCCTGTAGACATCGCAGAAGAATTCAATACTTATTTCTCTTCCACTTTCATTAATGACAATCGGACACACTCTGAAATCCACTCCATGTTAACTCCGGTTAGATTATCCTCCGTCTCAATCGACGTTGCTGGCATCATCAATGGGACGAAATATGCCAGGCCATCCCACAGGCCTGGCCATGATGGCATCCCATCAGTCCCATTTCGCACCGCTAGTCTAGATCTTCCACTGCTCCTTCTAAATCTGTTCTCGCTCGCCTCACTACCTACAACCTTATCAACCCCTCCCAACACGGCTTCCTTAGGGGCCGATCTTTCCTCACCTGTCAGCTTGACTTCTTAAACTTGGTTACCAAAGATCTGACTCCCACCGGTCGATGGTCATAATCTTTTTAGACATGTCAAAAGCGTTTGACCGCGTTTCCCACTCCCGACTTCTGGCCAAAATCAAGACATGGAGTAAGAAATCCCCCTTATCTTGACTATCATCCTACATTTTCGATTGCCTTCAGGTAGTCAATAATATCGGTTGTTTTTTCCAGCCCTCTGCTATTACCATTGGGTTCATTCAGAGGATCGTCCTTGGTCCTCTCCTATTCCTGCTATGCACTAGTGATATCTTCAAAGTTATTCGTCATGGCACACCATTTCTGTTTGCCGATGACATTAAAATAGTCTATTCTTTTGAGGCTGCCTTATTTAGCTCCACTCATGCATAT
>LUCM01004083.1:2725-12956 GCA_008360955.1 Fasciolopsis buskii
TCAAAGACACTGGATCTCGCAAGGGTCGCTAATTCTAATGGAGCAAAACCGCGAGCTGCCTAACTGCGAGGAGATGAATAAGATCCGTCAACAGTTGCAGCGTCAATTGACGATAAGTCTTAAAAATGACCGCGAAAGCTGGCGGGTTAAGGTAGCCGAAGAGATGGAAGTGGCGTCCGCTTCAGGTAACAGTCAAAGACTGTTTAAGCTTATACGCGACAGCGGTGGGCGCTGAACTTCGATTAGTGAAGTCGTGTGCGATAAAAATGGAGAGTTCATCCATGGTAGACAGGAAAGACTGAACCGTTGGGCTGAACACTTCAAGGGTCAGTTTAGCTGGCCATACGCTATCATATCTAGTCCGACGTGTGGAGCTGTGAATCCTAGGGAGGTGTCACTTGATCCCCCAACGGAAGTGGAAGTGGAGTCGAATATTCGGCTTCTGAAGAGGGGAAATGCTGCCGGTCCCGACGAACTTCTCCCAGTTCTTTTCAAATTGGGTAAAGGAGCGCTGATGAAATCACTTACCTCCTTGTTTCGTGATATTTGGAACGAGGAGCGCATCCCGCTATCGTGGGGTAAGTCACTGATTATACCCATCTTCAAGAAGGGTACACGGAGTGACTGCAGCAATCATCGTGGTATTAGTTTAATTCCGATAGTTACTAAGGTGTTAGCTTCGATAATGCTGCGCCGTTTGACACCGATTCGCCAGAGTGATAACCGCGAACAGCAGGGCGGATTTCGTCCAGGTCGAGGTTGCATCGACCAAGTATTCACTCTTCGACAGATACTCGAAACGCGCCACACGCACCGGCGCCCTACGATCGTATTCTTCCTCGACTTGAAAGGTGCTTTCGACTCCGTGGATCGAGTGGCAATACAGGGATCGCGGAGGGGAAAACACATTGCTTGATGAACTGGAAAGTAACTTCAAGTATTAAAAGTGAAAAGGGTAAAATTTTAACCGTTACACTTAGAGCTCTGAATATTTTCAAGCATATTTTAAATTCATCTACTTTCTGTGGACAGGACAAAATTTAAATGACCATAAAAGGGAATAAAAAACGCCGTTTTGGGGACTATTTGAGGGATGTGCTGCTTGCCGCATTAAGTATCTTTCGCTCGGGGCGCCGTGCCATACACTGATAGATAACGAGAGACTAGTTCAGTTCCATTTATGAAATTCGACCTCCAAGCATAACGTCGGGAGTATTTCGGGTGTATTTTTGATCACCTGACCACTCACGTCCCGCGAAAACCTAATGGAACGGGACAACATCGCAAAGAGCCAGGCGGCATACTACGTAGTCGCACAACAGATACAGTTCCAGTTCCAGTTAGATTTCGAGACAATGAGGCGAAATGCCTAATCGCCCGGGTCCTTGCAACGACAGCTAATTTGATCAAACGATGCTTCGACAATGGCAGTGTGGAAGACTCCTTTAGATTCTAGAGTAAAAGTACGAATATTTTATGCTAATCCGACTTTCGTTTCTTTCGCCAAGGCGAAAAATATAATTGAATCCTTTCCGCTCCACCATTTCCTCAGCCCCACGGTTCACGCAGTGTCCTCCTAAAACACCGATAGACGTGCATCGTCCTGTGTCCCCTTTATTTCGCGTACTGATCCCACGTCGTTCAATTTCTCCGGTAGCTTGTTTCAACCATTCACCACTCGTATGGCAAATGGTTTGCCTCTTCCTCCGGTCGGTAAATGCTCCTGCGCAGTCTTCTCCTCATTACCTCCAGATGTGCCAATCCTCTTTTCCTGAACTAGGGTTCCAAGATGACCCCGTATCTCGACCATGCCCTAAACGAACTACAAGGCCTGAATTATATCAACTCTTTTCTCACGTCTTTCCAATGAGTACAAGCCAAGTACCCTCGGTCTCTGCTCACAACCCATATGCCTTGAATTTCAAAAAGCACAAGGAACCTCTTCCAGTATGGCAGTTTGCCCGCAAACCCCCAACCCGATTGAGAAGCAGTAACAATTCCCCGTCTTCCGCTGGTGTTCACCCCGGGGCTGGGTACACATCTGCAACTGAGATCCTGGAGCCGCCAGTTGCAAGGTTAACTTCCACAGCCTGCATGTTTGGGCTATTCAGCTTATGATCCTCCTGTGCGTCACACTTTTCACCCATTCGGTTTGATGTCTCGCCTCTTATTCCTGCACCGTAGCCTTCAAGTTGCAGATTGCAATAGCACCCCCCGTATGGTAGGCTCACCTCCGGTAGTCGTTTTTGTTCTATTGGCTGACGCCAAGATCCTTCCCCCAGTGCAGTTGATTAGCGAACTCCAGCATCGTCGGTCGTGGGTCCCGGAAACTCTAGTTTCTGACTTTCTGCCACCTGCTAAGGAGAATTAAACATTTAATAGCTATACGCTCCATTATTCTCACCGTCCAAAGCAGATTGACTAGGTTGTATCTACAGCATTTTTCATGGGCTTCGCCCAATAAGACAGGGCTTCGGGATCCCATGGACGAAGACATTGCGATCACTACCCAATGCGACATCGCTGGATTAATGCACACTATTTAGCTCGTGGCCCATATTATGTAGCGCTCGCGTGGATTTGCAAGAAAGCGGGGGAATACCGGGTGAGAGTGAATTCCAAGATACTGATGGTGACCCCAGAGAAACCTCATCGATGAACTAGAATCCTGACCCGTGTTCAATGTTAGCTCTGTCAGGTTAATTAAAAGCGTTGCATCTATTACCATTGCCAGCTGCGTTTTGAACTGGGCGAAGTTTGAGCACCATCGCAGGAAACTAGGGAGTTTAGGTCAAGCTACTTTGAATAATTTTGCGCCAGTCGATGCTCGAGTCAGAGTTATTTGTAATGAGTTGTATCTAATTCGAGGTGAATACGGGAGATTACCAGCGTCATGTATGACGTTTGCTGCGAATGAAAATTATTTTGTTAAAAAATGGGGAGAAATTCACGGTTCAGCTTGACTCGACGTAGCCAGAATTGTCCAAGACAAAGCATTTCACATCTGGTCCTATAGATGAATGAAGGTCCTAAAATGTTTCTAGTGAACGCCCGTTTCACATTTGCCATTGTGATTCGATCAACTTTACGCACATGTGTGGAGATAATGGGGCAATGTCCAGTGTCGAGCCTAGCGTGGGACTTGAAGGCGATAAGCCTGAAGTCTTGAGTAGTGAATGCCCTTAATATCATTTTAGCAGTTCTTTTTGCTGCGGTGGTTTTGTGGTGGGCTTGCTCATGGAAGTTCAAAGAGCAGGAATATTGTACCTCTGAGACCTTAACCGTGTATGATGCAGGGATGGGTGCACCATATACAGAGAGGAGGCCCGGGTGACCATAGCATGTATGTTCATAGAGAATTATTGTAAGATAATAACTTCAAAAGCCACTTGAAACACCAGCAATCAAGAGACTTTACGTCTTCATTAGTACACTATCTGAATGTCATCTGCAAACTTGAATGGTGTGCCTTGACGAGTAACTTGCAAGATATACGTAATAAACAGTAGGATTAGAAGGGTACCAAGGATGCTGCTCTGAATAATCGCACAGATAACAGCACAGGGTTGGGAAAAACAACCGTCAATATTGACTACCTGAAATCGATGGGAAGGGTAGGATGGCAAACAGAATAAGAGTGTATTTATATATGCTCTAACTTCGGCCAGCGGTCGGGAGTGAGAAACGCGGTCAAACGCTTTTGAAATACCCAAAACGCTTCTGAGCATCGACCGGTGGGATGCAGCACTGTAAGTTGCTAGTTTCAAGAGATCAAACTGATAGCCGAGGCAAGATTGGCCCCTCTCGAAAAGCCGTGTTGGGAAGGGTTGATGAGGTCGCGAGTAGTGAGGAAGTTAACCAACTGTTCTTTGAAAAGACTTTCCATAAGCCTGAATAGGACTGGAGTGTGATAATGGGGCAAAAGTTCTCAGGGTCATGCACCGAACCATTTCTTTGTGCGGAGCAATAATGGAGTTTTTCCAATGTGACGAAAATGTAGCGCAAGATGTGAAGAGTGAGAAGAGATTTGAAAGGAGCCGAGGAAGGTCTGAACCAGCGATGCAAAATAGGACTGCCGTCAGGCCCCGGCCTGTGGAATATCCTGGCAAATTCCATCACCACGGGCCTCTTACTAGAAAACCGCCGTACAGCGGTCTCGGATGGCACTCTAAATAAATCGGGCAATTCTTGGTTGTCCTGGTATCTTGTCGTCGTTCGCCAATAGAAATGTTTCCAGCTCGTTTTGGCGTCTCGTAAGTGCTGTTTGTTGTGGGCTGACCGTGCACCTGACACCCAATCGGGAAAGCACATTCAGGAGGTGAAGGCTGGAGATGTGGTCCACGAAACTAGCTGCTCCCGCAGACAACTGAAGCCCAGCTGGCCGCTCGATGCGAGCCGGTCAAAACGGTGCTCTAGTCGCGTCTTAGTACCCGTGACTTTACCACTCCCCTGGAATATTCACCAAACGTGGTTAAAGACGGGTGTCTTATACCGGGTACTTCTCATGATCCGGTTCGTAAACTATGCGCCTCCCGCCATCCGGGAAGGCGAAGCGCACAAACAAACATGCGATCCTTTGGTGCGCTTCGCATATCGTCCGTAAATGTTTCAAACATTCAACGGTAATATCTAGCTCCAGTGAGGGCTGGCCCGAGTAAACGAGCGGCACGTGAAATCTTGCGAACAAAATATCAGCTTGCGGGCTGAAAACGTGGCTAGGGAAGATTCCTTTGAAATAATACCCGTGTGTTTCAGATTCATGAGATCGTTCTCGCACAAATTAACTTGAGGTTTCATGTTATCCATGGTTTCACTATATTGGAAGTTTTCTGTTTTCACTCACCGGGCGATTTTCGACAATCAAGAATTTGGGATCTGCGTGACCCTAAAACGTTTCTACGCCTAGTGACATCGGTTCTCTTTTTTACCCTTTGAGATTGCATCAACGAGGCTCGTTCACTCTTATAAATTGGCTAATCTATGATCTCGCACCGTAGAAATAAAAATCTATTGTTTCTATACAACATTCGATTGTGATTGCGTAAGAATCAAGCGCTTCCTACTGCCGGTGATTGGCAGCTGTCCCAATTCGTCCGCAGTTCAATGTTCTAAGATGACTTGAGAAATTCACTTTGAAATATGGATCTGGTTTGGTGGTCACTGTAGCGGCGCAATTCTGCCGGTCAAGGAAGCTTTTTCAGCCTCTTCTGGCAAACAGAACGGTTTGGTATGCAACGTTGCTGGCGGCTGATGCAGTTCACACAGATCATTATTTAGACGCTGTAAAGAGATGATGGAAGACTCTACGAGGCTTAAAGTTACCTACTAGAAACTTTTCCAATTTCGGAAAATTTGAAAGGCAGCCCGAACTAGCATCTCTGGGCAGCCTTCAACAAGGCGCATCCAACAATGGCTCGCCATGCGTGCCCGTAACAATGGTGTGTAAAGTTAAATTATCTCTTCCCAGGGTCAAACATTTCGTACTCAATAAATGTCTCGAACCAATTCATGGGCAGACAATTCTGTTCTGGGTACTAGTCGGATGTTGACTAGTGCGTGAAATTACTATCCATTTGGCACGTCCGCAAATTGACAGTCATGAGTAAATCGTTCCAAATGCTGGGTTCCTTCGCCTCCAGTTATCTTGGCTAAACGTCTAGTGGGGGATAATTGCGATTCCAGTTCAGCAATCCTACGAGTAAATAATTCAGTGTTCTTGAGTCGAGAATGCTAAAATATGGGCTGGCACTGACTGAATATGGAGATTTAACGGGCTTGAAGGAGTTAAAGGCGCGAAAACAGTCATCAGAATCTGGTCGGTTTAGTTAAAAATAATAATGACATATTCCTCGAAAACTATGAGAGCAACATTCTTGGTTGCACGATCAGCCTTTACAATGACATACCACTACCCATGGATAGCTCAGAGACGTCAATATCACACATGTTTACCAACAGATTAACATGAACGCTGTTTACCCAACTGCTCTGCGTTTAGATAAACGAATAGCTCATATGTCAGCCGCAATAACTGGTCGCAGCACAGGGGCAAATGTCAAGATGTGGCCGAGGTTTTCAGAATTTAATAAGCATATGCAACGTCAACGGAAGGCAATCTCCGCCCAATGAAGTCAATGAATCATGAGTGGCGGATGATAAATTTGCAAACCTTGCTAAAACGATCTTAAAAAAAGGAGGAGGTGAAAAGCGATCTATTAACATCAAAATAAGGTGGAAGCTTAAGGTCATGCATTGTACGGTGGATTCTGCAACCAAGAAAATATACAAAATCCGTTTGGAAGCGAGGAGTAGACCAGAATAATAACGTGCACAATGGTGAATGGTCGTTTGAAGGTGGGTTTGGAGGAATCGCCGCCAAATGCGCGGAGGAAAATGAAGAGCAGTAAGCAACACATTGAATAAAATATCCAATGGCAAAGTGAAATGATGTTGGATCATTTTGCTCCTCTTAGCGAGGTATCAGGTTTTTAGTAGTCATATGGAGACTAATACCCAGAGGGGAATTGGAATAGGCACCCGAGGTTATGGCGATAGCAAAATGGCAGGGTATATTTGTGGTTGATGTCGTAAACGTTCCGTGCCAACGTGATGGGTGTGTTATCAGCAGCTAGGTCAAGATATGTAATGCGGAAAATTTGTCTGTTCATGGCACGTTTCTTTTGGAGATTACAATAAGCGGCCTCTAGTTCCGAGCGGACTTATAGCAGAGATCGTAATTTTTGTTGGCGAATCATGCTGGTAAACGATATCGATCTTTTTCCGCACGACCCTAAAGGTAGATCTTTTGACCGACCCGAGTGGTGCTCGCGGTGCGTCTAGACAGTCTAAAATAACGGAGAAAACGGCAGTTTTGGAGTTTTCAAGCTGTGGCGTTATGGTAAGTGGCGAGGAAAACGCATATAGGTAAGTTAAATGACCAAGGAGTATGGGAGTGAATAGGAAAGCGGGAGGGACATATCTTTAGTGTTCACACGTCTGCGGGTTGGAAAGCGTTGGGCATAGTGCTATGTCAAGGGTAGATTCATCCTCAAAATGGCTCGGGCTATTCCATTCACCCGGCGGTCAGCGCGGGTTAATTCTAGGTATCTCCTATATAGCACTAGTGTGTTTGGTTCTCTTGCGCCCTCCGATAAAACACTGTAGAAAGCAAAGCCCAAATAGAGCTAGGGGGATTGGTTGGAGCTTGGGCCTTAGATAACCTGTTGAATGCGATCGGGTAGAAAGGCGAGCTACTTGTTTGAGCCCTGGATTGTACGACGGGTAGTAGACTGAGGGAAATTCGCAGGGCTACTGCGATGGGTAAATTGAGAAGAAAGTACCAATCGGTCCGTCGCTTGGAGGGTATCCAGAGGAATGGAAGCTAAGCGAGTGGCCCGTCAGCAGTAACTGAATGCAGTAAGGCGAATGTTGAGTGGGCCGCTTTTGTTGCGCCTGCTCGGATGTGCCGTGGATATGGGATAGAATTCAAAAAAACATGCGTTAGTAAAACTTGCTGAAAATCGCAGCCAGCAAAACTAGTGAGAAGAAACATTGGTATGCAAATATCTACGGTAAAATATGCCCTTGGAACAAGAACTTGGCGTCAGCGAACGGAATGGAGACTTAGGCGAAACGTCAACCAAATTGGGTTTGCCAATTTTTAAGATCCAATGCCTATGCGGCGACCCGGTTTTACATTTGCTTGCTCTTCGCCGTTGTGGTCACTTGTATATCACTCTCACTTGGCTCTGTATGATTGTAATACTGAAAATAAAGACACTCGCCTGATAGAACGAAAAGACAGTCGCAAGTGGTGAGAGATTGTCTATATTTGACAGTAGGATGCAAACGAAGCGCGCATGAGCAATACGCAATCGGCACCCATGTGAGCGCTCTAACTTTTAGTTAAACAAAAGAACCGGAGGAAAAAATGCATATTCCGCTGAAGTTTGCACTATCAAAATTAGATAATAATCCAGGAAAGTCAGGAGCAAACAGCTGTGAGGGAAATGGGGCAATGAGAAAGCGACTCGGGGTTCTGGGCCAGAAACTCCCCACCTCTTTACTACATATTGGCACAAACTAGCAGCTTGGACAAACTGCTAGGGTTAATTATTAGTGTAGATGCCATCGCTAACTTCCAGCCGGCCGAAGCAGCAACTGTGAAGGGTCACTTTTAATTGTTGTCTCTCTGCAGCGCAACCATTACTGAGGGACTAACCCTAGTCCCCCTCAATGCTGAACTCGGCAACAACTGATTGCAGTAGCCACCTACCTCATACACGGTCTGAGAATATTCATGTGGTTACACAGAATGAAGTGTTTTCGTCGAGTAAAACAGAAAAGCCTTGTAACAAAGAGTTTCTGAACTAAAGGGGACCGTAGGATCTGGGAGACACTTGCCAGACCGCACTAAGAATACTGTACCCAGGCATTGAGATCGTATTTGGTAAGAGTTAAGAAAATACTGGAACTGGCTCAACGTGTTTTAAACGATGGATTAGTGATTTGGGGCACACGGGATATGAACAGAGGCGGAGGGTGCTTGGCTTGTACTCCGTGGAAAGACAGGAAAAGAAGTGGCTTAATACAGAACTTTAAGGTCATTTAGCGTCTGGCCGAGATACGGGGTCACCGGGGAGACTTATTCCAGATAAGATGAAACGATACACTAAGAGGGGACGGGAAAACATTTGTACGAGAACAAGTAACTACCGGGTCGAGCAGCAAATGGTTCGAAATACTTGTGGTGAATGACCGGAACAAGCTACCGGAGGATGTGGTCGAGGCGGGATCAGCGAGTGAATTCAGCGGGAGAATAGAGAATGTATGGTTATTTGTGTCTGGTGAGGCCAGTGTGTGAATTATTGGGCTGGATCGAGAGGAAAGGATCTTATTAATTTTCTTATCCTTGGTGATAGGAACGAGAGTCTGTAGATCGGTTTGCCCTTAGGCGAATGTCGTATTCCGTTTGCTTGCCCTTAACCGTTGTGACCACTTGTGCGTCACTCTTACTGCGCTCTGTAGGATAGCAACACTGACAACCCTGACACTTGACCGGTACTAGGAAATAACAGTCGGAAGCGATAGCAGGTTGAGCATATTTGGACAGGAGCGTGCGATCGGGACGTGCGTGAGCAGTGCACAAATGGCGACCGCGCCGGGCGGTCAACGTTCGGCTAAACAAGCTTTTCGAAGGAACAGATCTATGTTCCGCTGCAAGTCGGAGTCGCATGCGAGATTGGTACATTTAACCTAGAAACTAAAGAGGGTTACCACCCCGCTGTTGTCGAAGCATCGTCTGATCCAAGGGGTGCAAGCGCATGGAGGATCAGGCATATCGTCGTATAGTCCGGTTATCTAACTGAAACTGAACTGGGTTATACAATTGCTACACATAACAACACTCTGAACGCTCGGCTGGCTGACCACCAAATATCCGTTGTGCACACTGAAGTGGGGGTGGACACAGAAAGGTTCCAGCTACGGAGTGGCCGTGTAGTGCGGGCCGTCTTATTGCCACTCGGTAAGTTTTCTGGTGTCGGCCTTTTCATTTGCTGAGTTCCGGCTCATGAGCTCTCCTCTTTCCTACCTTACAGATCCGGCAATTTACACCCCTCTGAAGGAGAACTGTCCTAGCATACTGCAGCCGTGCCCTTGCCATTCATACTTTATGCATTCGTTATGTCTGACGTTATTTGCCGATCGGATTGACAGAAGGTGGTGTTCCTGAGGTTTACTGGGAGATGTGGTTACCAGCCGTTCCATAAGATTAGTTCTAGAATCTTTCTCCGCAGTTCTGATAAATGGAATCTGGGCAGGTACGGTTATATGGCACAATATGGTTGCATCCGTAACGATCGTTACTAAAAATCAAGCCGTCCTCAGACTCATTTTAATAACGCACTTTTATTTTGCTCTTTTTCTTACCACCTGTTGTTGTCCTCGCTATTTGTCATTCAATTCGTTATCACACGTCTGGTTATGTAGCAAACTCTCTCCCCGTTTAACGGGGCCTAGCAGTTATGAAAGTATTCGACATGACCATTCCACTGGTCTCATGCGTTAAGCATGACATAGGAAACCCTGTTGAGTGTTACGCACCAATTAGACGCCTGACCGAAGCTTCCTCGGCGCAACAGTATGCGTCTCGCCTAACCCATTAAAGTGCAGACCATTTGGTATTGACGAACTCGTGAAAGTTTTGAAAATCTTTTACTTTGTTACGGTA
>LUCM01004084.1:0-46799 GCA_008360955.1 Fasciolopsis buskii
TCTTATTCATTTCCTTGCAGTTAGGCAGCTCGCGTTTTTGCTCCATTAGAATTAGCGACGCTTGAGAGATCCAGTGTTATTGGTGAATACTAGGTACACCCATACCACCCTACCACTGTCATGGACGTTTCTAATCCAGTTAAGTCCATCCAGCAGCAAAAAGCCGCCCGGATTCGAACAACAGAGACAAGAAGCGCACTTAAGCAAGGGTGGCCAGAGGCTCAGTAGGAGGCATCGAGAAGGTCCCCTCATCACCGTACAGCGTCAAACACCAAGGCCAGCCCCACTCACCGCTCCCTTATCCTCAGAGTCAAATGTTTTCAAAAGAATAGTGAATATTAAAGGAGAACAATCAATGGATCTACACAGGTGTGAAAAGATAAGAATGCTGCTGCAACCAACACACGAAACACAATCTAGTTGTTCAAACGCATTCTTTCAATCATTTTGATTTGATAGAAAATGACAACACGATCGCCATTGTTCACGGATTACTGACATATCCTTTAGCGTCTCTAGCGTTGAAGCTGAGTACACAGCAGCCAATGTATCCGAAGGATGGTGGATGGATCTTTGATAGAACAGGCAATGAATGGGAGAAGGTATCGGGGTGACCAGCTTAATATGGTACAGATGAACAAACGTGAACATTAGGTTCTTTGCACGTTTGCCGAGTTTATTGTGAAAGGGTGCCTGACGCACAAATATAGCCGTTTCACCACTTTTCCAGCAGTCCGTCTATCTTGTTTGTTTGTTACGTGGCCCCTCATAAGCACTCCCTTGAGCTTATTGCTGCCCCAGGTTTCGCTTACAGCCATCACATCGAAGCTCGCAGTACTGGTAGCTAGTCCACCCCCATTTCGCCTCAGCGGTGTATGTGTTGGCGTACCATATCGGTGGTTCGCTTGCAAGCGTTTCGTGCTTCCTTACTGTGCTTTCTCCTGTGCTGCCCTCGGTCGCAGTGTCTGGTACTACACCTGATCTTTTGCCTTTCAGAAATGAAGGAACATGCAGAGTTGGAGGCTACGAATACCAGCCCCGACACACTTATTTGAACGCTGGAGTGGTCGGAAGCCAGATTATCGACTTGCGCATGCCCAACTAAACTGAAATACAATAGCCAGACCCTCTGCATGCTGCATGCTGATTGGTCAGTTTTATGACTTGCATTAATTTGCAAGGTCGGACGACCGATCTGGCCAAAGACTATATAAGCGGTGGTGACCCGAGCTTACTCGACATTTTTCTTCCTGCTTATCCCCTTGGTTATCGTGCTAGGTGTCAATACACGTTACTCGTCAGGCTCCGTCTTCTGTGTTCCGCTAGTGAAAGGCCTAGCTTGAATCGTGCACGTCGTATACTGCGGTTCCAGCATCGTGTCGACCATTGTGCGGCTACGAGTCAGTGTCACCCTCGTGCATCCAGTCTGTGTTGTGATTAATCTGTATCTGTGCTTTCATAGGCTTGACATCTGTTGTGATTGTGCTCATAGTCTCAAAGGACTGAGACTTGTGTTGTATTTGTTTTGTGCTCCCAACAACTACATAACACCGAAGATCCAATCATGCCTTGAAGGTCAAAGGGTAGAGGCCTGACGAAGTAGCCACCTGGTCCCCCCAGTCGGGGTTGATCTGAGTTAGCAGCTCAACCGGAAAAACGAGTGGAAGAATAATTGATCCAAGTAGATGGGCCTCTACTCAGCTATACCCCGCTGCCTTGCGGTCAGGTTCTTGTCAAAAACAAAGGCTTTGGTTGAGAACCCAAATCGTTCTTCTGCTTAGCGGTTAGACTCCGTAGTACCACCTTGGTCTTTACGCTACCGGGTTAGAATGAAACTACTGTACCTTGCTTCCATGGTTTCCTAATGGTGATTTGGGCGGTGATATCACATGGTGAATTTTTTCATGGAAACATTCAGCCTACTACTGACTCATATTACTTGCCAAATTCTTATAACAATGTTCTGGTGCTTCTTCGTACTTAGACTGCCTCCAGAGAAGTCGTCTATCGATAGGGGTCGATTTTTGTGCGCTAGAGGTCGGTAGACGTACAACTCAGTGATGGATAGTTGCAACATGATGTTGAAGTTCAGCGTAATGGTTGTGGCATTCGACTCAAAACCGTTCGTCCCAATTCGGGCGCGGTGGATATGCACTGCTAATGATTCCTAACAAAAATGAAACAGCTGTACAGTGCTTCCATAGCTGCTTAATGTTGAGTTGAGCGATGATATTACATGGTGAATTATTTCATGGAAACATCCAATCTCCTGCTACTAACGTATATATCTATATATATATATATCTTACAAACCTATGAATATGGATAGTATACTATCCGAATCACTGCTAAGGATGAAAACAATTAGTGAGAAAAGAGTAAGAAAAAGAAACAATGTGTGGATTTGACAACACATGCAAATTCTATTCTTCATCTCCATATGACCGGCCATGCATCGAGATCCATGAGTCGTCAGTCTGTAGTTCATTCAAGTGTCTCGAATGTTCCGTCGTCTATAGTCCGTTCCCTGTTGGCCTACTATCCCGGTTTCGATAGCAGTCATTCACAAAAGTTGATCTGAGCTTCTAAAATTGGTGCTGATGGCAGTGTTACGTCTGAGTTGAGAGAATAGGCCTTCACGTCTAACTGTCCTTTCTAACTGCTTGGGCAGCATAATTCTGAAATAGAACTTCTCAGCGAACAAATTCATATATATATATATATATATATATATATATATATATATATACCGACTGATGGCAATTTGATGAAACCGAGTCCTGATAATTTTGCCAGTATTGTTATTCTTGGTAAGTCCGATTGCTTACCGAAGATGGAACAATAGTGAATGGTTCATCCAGGTTTTCGAAAATGCCGAACGCAAAAGGCAAAACAGTTCAGAAGGAGGAGTTAATATCCACGAATACGCTGCTGTTAAACAGTATGAAATCGAAGTGGTCCCCAAGTTTGAAAAGATGAAAGCAACGGTAATTCCCAGTTCAACGTTGCACGTAGTTACAAAGAGGAGTTGCTCCAGTTCATTCGCCGTGGAACCTGCATCAATGTTGTCTTGTTGGAAGTAGTCTCATCCAACTGATCGTCTCATCAATCAAGGTGTTCCTGAACAGCGAAAAATCATTAAGCAAGAAGAATTGGACCCTTTTTCAAATTTTACTTCTTTGCAGCATCCACAACTTAGCAAGTGTCTGTTGGGCTGTGTTGTTTGGTCACTATACCCATTGTTTCCAACATCCCTCTTAACCATTTTGCCACTGGATGATATGGACTCTTGCCCATGTCCAAATTGGATCTCACGAATGCCCTTCGTTTGTGAACCTAGACAAATTTATATGGTCTGGGAATTATCTTACCAGTTGTTCATTTGGGAGGCCGACTCGAGGCCTGAGACACCCACCCCTGCCACGCGAAGACAAGTCTAAAAGTTGTGATTGCTCGCACCGTCTTCTCTCGTTTAGTGAGCTCCAGCGACCATGGGTCACATCCTTTCAATATGCTTATGCGTTAAAGTATATGTGGTAAAAGATGTAGTCTTCGGATCATAGTCTAACAATAAAGCTGTCTGGGTCAACTCTCTGCATCAGTCATGGATCAATAAAGAGTCGATTACATGGGGTAGGAATTCAGCATAATTGGCGAAAGTGCGATAAACCCTACAAGGCTTTTTTTCTTTTCTCTTTCACATTGGTTTCCTTTCGCCATGTTTTTTGTGATGTTAAATCGGTCCACAATTGTGTTCGACATGCATCCTTTGAATGATCATCAAACGTAACTAAACCTGATGACAAGCGCCGGACTGTCGTTTTTGTTCTCGCAACTCCTTCACCACTAAATCGTAATTTAGATTTCCTCAAAAAGGGTTTTCATGATGTACAGCCATTTGGGAGCATTTCTGGAGACAGAATTAGCCACCTCAATACCTGAAACACTCGCTTCTGATCGTACCAATGCTTTGAGTCAGGGAACGTGGTGGTTGAATTTTCGTGCATCAGTAATCCCAAAGAAATAGTCGAACTGAGGTAAATTATAGTACGGTGCAACCAGTGTAAAAACCCCAGACGCATTTCATCTCTAGATACCCTTATGAGACTGAAATACATATATGAACGAGATCTTATGGTACCAAAACAAAACGGAGTATACATTATGAAAGTGATACAATTTGTTCGATACTCACAGGAAAGTGACAAGGCACTAGTGCAGAATTATGTCAAACTTACTCTGTTGAGTTGGAGGAATCTTCCGATTATCAAACTGTCCTTATTTCTGAGTTTGAAAAGTTCATAAATGCGGCCTTCAAGAAGTAACTTCAGTTTGCATCACCCAGTGGAAGTCGCAGTCCAACCTTAGGCCCGGATGTTTGACTTGGTTCCCCCATTCAGAGTATTACGCAATGACTGTTACCGACGAAATGAGGCTCATCGATAGGAACACAATTTCAATATTTTTCACCCAATGCGGTCGAAAACCGTTTTCTAATGTGTGAAAGTTTTGCAACAAATTCATAAAAATGGATCTGTTTCGACGTGAACATAACTGAACACAATCAGCATGGGCATCGCAACTAAAGTCCGGATTGAAAGACTGTCAGATCAGTATCAAAGGTTGTAAATCAATGACCACTGAGCAGAGTGTGTACTGCATATCCGTTACTAGGTGTGAACACGTAACGTTTTACCCATTCAGTCCACAAAATAATTCAGCTGACTTCCACAATGAATGTTTTCTTAATTGGGATTCCAGACGAAGCGATGTGAATCACTTGTACGATGATGAGTATTGTCTAGTTTTCCAATGACGTATCGCTAAGCAAGTCGTAAGAGGAGCTATCGCCTATCGGTTGTGTTCCTCCTGCAGCACTCATGTCCATGCATGCGTAACGAAATTCGAAACGAAATTCTTAACCATCGGAAAGACCGTCCCGTGAAATGATTCTCATTATCGGGTTTGAATATTTGCATTGGACGGTTACGGTACTGGTCCATTTAGATGAAAATCGGCTATCTGGAATAGATTTTTCAACAAAAAACTTCGTATTAGGTAAGCTTGTCAGGTAGTATATATGTGTTCTGCTCTTTTGTCTGCTTTAAACGGTTTAAGTCTGTTCATTTGTACCACATTAAACTGGTCACCCAGATACCTTCTCATTCATTTTGTGTTTCAGCGAAGATCCACCTACTATTCGTCGGGTACACCGGCTGCTGTGTACTCAGCTTCAACGCCCTCATGCCCAAATACGGCAAGGTGTTCTCCAGCTCGTCGCCAATTTAACGGACCCGGAATTTGGTCGTCAGTGTGTCGATCTCGGGTCTCAATCTAGTGATGAACTCGACTATGGGGGTCTAGTATGCAAGCCACTGCGCGAATTGATATTACGCAATCTCCAGGTACGACCCCATTGCAGAGAGAACTATTGGACTTGTTTTTTTATCCGTCTAACCTTTTGTTCGTCGTAAAGCCAGGAACACAGTGGAGAGATCTCAACACGGAACACATGGTGGCTGCTAGTTATCGATTAATGGGTGTGCACTACTCACGAGTAAGCAAAGTCAAAATTTGGGCATGACTGGCATTCTGGGCGCAACATACTTTCTAGCAGCCGTACGATCAACGTTGAAGCTGCTGGTCATAACTTTTCCGCTTTGGAATATTGACACCAGCGTCTGACGGCTTCTTCGCGCAGCATAATTTATTTTCAGTACTTTTGAATACTGTCCTGTTTTGTAGCTGAGTTTGGTTCTCGAAGCCTTAGGATCGGTGACTTCGGAGCTTAAACCACGGGTGTTTCATCTCCGACGCACTAACGATGTCACTTTGTCCAGTGTTAGAACGTCTACGACGTAAATGTCAATCTCACTGGTCATGAGGTCCTAAAAGCAGTGCACATTTTCTTATCACTGATTAAAGGCACTAAAAAGATTGTCATTTTGGGCCGTGGATCACGGTCGAGCCTGGGAGTTTCATGATGGCTTACGAAGTACATGCAAGTCTATAATTCTCTTATATTCTGGAACGATATATCATCTAGGGTTAAATTAAGGGATGCTGTGCAAATCTAGTCCGCTATTTCAGATGACGTTCGTCTGTTAGCCATTTCGCGTCCTAACTGGTACCCTATGAGTGAACTGTGGCCAAGTGAAATAGCCGTGCATTTTCATTGGTGAATTGCAGGTTAAGTTTATTCGATGCTTCGGTTTGCAAGTAGTTTGAATCGTTTGTCTTCTTCCCACAGGATTTCTCCGCCCATCTAATTCGAATTGACGCGGACGCACCCAATCTTCCACGCCCAATTGAAATAGCCCATCAAGCTGAACAACAGTTTATCGAGTTGTTGCTCAACTGGGAATCTGATATTGCACACGGATACCTCAGTTCACATAGTGTCTCTCAATCGTCATCTTCGTCATCGCCTGTCGGAAAGACATCACAAATTCAGTGGACCGCTTCAGCCCAAGCACGAGGTCAACTGAACAGTTTGTTACAATTTTTACGTTGTGCTGGAGCAACCACAGATCGGGCAGCTCTAGCTGATCTGATCAGAGTTCGTCACGTGTTGCGTGACTTGGAACGAAAACGAGCTCAGACAAGTGCACGTGAGCGTGCCCTTGGGGAAGCCGCTGCCCGGAAAAAACGTGCCCGAATTTCCCAGTGCTTGCGACACATTCAGGGTCAGTTACGGTTCATGTTCACATTGAATAAAACATGCGATTCTTTCTCTGATAATCGTGACTTTTATTTCGTCATGATCGGTGACCAACCTAGGGTTTTTGATGCCGCAGATTTTAGTTCTGTTGTTACTTTTCCAAATCAACATACGCTTTTCCCAGTATTTTGAAATTGACGTGATTTCAAATATTGCGCGGTTGAAATTTTTTATGTCCGCACAAAGGTTCATCAACATTCGCTCAGTGATTGGCTGCTTCACGTATTGACCAAAGCCAGCCACAAAACTATATAAGCGATAGAGCTCACTTGACTTGTGAACTGTATTGATAGACCAGCAATAAACGCGCGGCAGCGTCCTGTGTTCATCTTCTCTGTTTCGCTAGCGGGCTGGGCTAGCTGTTCGTATTCCGCGCCCTTTTCTGTTCCGCGCGGCTGCTCACTCAGGAAGCAGCTGTTCCGTTCCATTCGTTTTGCGTCTACGGGGCTTGTAGACTTGAGCCTGAACAATTGTCTCCAATCTCAGTGTGTGTTGGTGCCCTGCTAGACCGGGGACTGTGTACTCCTGTGCTATCGTGTGACGCCTAGTGCTTACGTCTTGTGCTTCAGCGTGTGTACAGATCAATTTAACTGGGTAGCACGACAGACTATTGTCTGCCAAGGGAGCTTTTCTGTTACGTACGCTTGTCCTAATCTGTTTGTTGATCATGAGGTTGGAGTTTGCAAGCATGTGTCTTTTGTTCAACATGTACAAATACTGATGCACTGGTAGTTAGCTTTTGCAAGTGTCGCTTTCCACTGCCTCGTAAATTGATCCATCATCTGCAAATTGACTCCGTTCGCACCGATGGTTCGGAACGTCTGATCCAGTAACTCAACTGGTATCATTTCTTAGGCTCAGGATATTTCAGTCCAACCGAATCCAGCCGTACTTTTAGGTATCACATTCTACCGTACCATGAGTGAAATCCACGGGTTTGTTTGATGGTCAAATGAGTTCAAAGTTACACGTGAATGTCAGCGACGTATACGAAATAGGAAACCATATAAAGTACTCTCTTGAAATGTCATGCTTATTCGGAGCTCTGTAACTTGATGGGACCTGTTCAACAGGTTTGACTGGTGACTAGTAGTGCAGTATCAATGTCGGTTCGTCGAATGAACGGACGTAGATTTCGAGAAAGAATTATTTTTGTTTTCCTTTGCTGGTTGAACTTCATGAGAAGTTTCGTCTGTAATGGATAGTCGGGAGGCGTGTTCGAAGGCCACACAAATGAAAATGGGTACTTGAATCACCGAATTAGTAAGTTTGTTTCTGAAGCAGGATGGTCGAGGGGCTTCTAGAGGGACATCCATCAAACTGTTCAACAATATGACGACTAGAGCCATTCAGATCTTTAGCTTAGGACTTAGAAGACTGGACGAGCTGTTGTGTATGAGAGTGGTGCCATCAGTCGTCCGATTTATCCAAAGAATCTTATCCGACGCATCTTACCGTTGTTGAATTCAACCACCATTGCGATTTTCTGAGACGAAACCACAAATGTACATCGTCCCATTGTGTGCGGACTTCATGTTCGTCATGGTACACTGACACTTCTCTGGTCATCTCGGCCGGCAAATACGACTACATTATCTCAAGATGACGGGAAGGCCTACAAATTGATGACCATTTGTCGAGGATCATAACGTCTCTTATGCAATGGAATATTTTTATCTTGCTAATTTATTTCCCTACTGTACAACGTTTTAATGATTGCGAAGGGGTGGTACTTTTTTGGCGAATAATGTATATTCTTAACGGCAGATAGTAATATAATCGTTTAGTCTGAGTATGAACGGTTCAGGTTAAAAAGAGAAGTTTGAGGTGATTCACCGTTGCCTACATTACTTGTGTGCGATTAGCGTTTCGCTCTTTTCGGTGCCTCGAATATACAAAGTGGTTGAATCCAAGCAATTTAATGTACTGAGTCTGACAACTATCTGTAGCGCTTATATTACCATCAGGAATTTGAATTTAAAGCCGGGATTTTCCTTTTTGACCACAAATTTAATTACTGCTCCAGATCAGTGTCATCGGGCACTTCAATCCAAGTTAGCTTTGGTGTCATCGAAAAAACTTATTGAGTTTTTAAATGCTGTAAGTTAACTCTTTTGTGGGTTGGAGTCAGTACAGATACCTGTTCGTCCCATCTGTGTAAGTTTGCTCCTCACTGCATTGATAGTAATTGTCAGGGCGTGATATTGTAATTGACATTGCGCCTGGGTCTAATAGAGTTGTTTCATTGGTGGGATGCCCGAAGCGGAACCGTTCCAAGCACATTGCGACCAATACACAGGCGCGGATGGTAACCCGATCTTGCCAGACAGCGAGAAAATGCAGAACGCAAGACCAAAGTGAAACCGCGTTATCTCATTGACTGCCAGCGGAAAGCCGATATAGTGGTACGATGGAAAGGCACGAGTGCGGATATGCAAACTGAGAAGGGCATATCATGATCTGGGACAACAAATCAGGATGAGCACTCCGGATTCGACAAAATGCGCCATGATCTAAATCGTGTAAAGTGGGGCGAACGAGATGGACCAATCAAAATGCGACCCGGACAACCGATGAAATGATGGCAGTCGCACAGGCGCAATAATGCAAAGGAAATAACCAATAAATATATGATTACTTCACTTATTAGGTGGAACTCTATGTGGCGGTTGGTTTAGATTGTTTTTACTTGAAATGGTGGGACAGACGATAGTGGTCTAGACATAGGATCAGCTTACTGAAGAGCAGATTTCGGGACAGAGAATAGGCATCAACCAACAATAACACAATGTCATAAGATTTCTTCTACTCGTCCAGTGTTTCACAATTCACACAGCGTATTACTACAAGAGGCAACTGGTAGATTTTTACGGCTGGCGTAATTTATATTTTGGGACCTAGTTCTGAATTTCTCTTTTAGTTATATATTTTGTGCCTTCTCATATTTTTACCTTTTACCGTTGGGTAGACGTATGTGTAACTCCGACTTACTTCACGGTTACTACTGCCTCAGTCGTGAAGTGCTGTTCATCATTTCTTGGGTTTGCTATCATATTATCGCTGATTTATAACCAACTGGCAGCGCCGTTAATAGTGTAACAACAGAGTGGCCATATTCCTTTATGACATACTTCATGCTTGAGTGCAATTGAAGGAATAGTCTTCATAACCTCTAGCGCCCACGACGTCAAGGGACGCGGGTTGGCAACTTTGATTCCGAAGCTCGAAGTGGCATACGGTCATGTAAAATCTCAGTAATTTAAGTGTGATGACAAGCCAGGTAGCAGCAAATTACTGTCTTTTGTCAATGTGACCGAGAAGTCTGAAATTGAAATCTCTGGTGACAAGCATTTATTCAGTTTGGCGAGTCCACTGGATGAAAGCCAACTCGGAGCAGACACTTGACGAACTTTGCGAGTGTTTCAGTGTTTTTTAATTATGGCACTGAAATTTGCCTTATCTTATTCTTCCTTATTTTCTGTCCATCTCCGATTATCTACAGAATCAGCTAGTCATTTGGAGGAAATTCTAACGATCCTAAACAGTGTACTCACTCTCTTGGTCCCGGATCCATTCGGTGAAGGTAGTCCTGATACTCGTTCAGCGCATGACCACAATTCCTCCTTCGCCGACCCCATGCACAGCCCCATCAACTCGGACCAACTGCGACTTCATGGACACATCTTGGGAACTTCTAGTGGCATGGGTTTGGTGAGTGCGGAAGGTCCGGTGGAGATTTTGTTGCCCGGTGCCACTATGCGTGCTGGTCGTCCACATATCTGTGTCCCCGTCGAATTGAATGAAGACACGGAACCATTAGCAGATACTGCTAGAGAGTATGCTCGCCTCGCGCGTGACAAGCATCGTCCACGTTTGGTCGATTGGATTCAGGTTAGTTACTGCATCTCAAACAGTGTTGATAAGAAGGGTACTCGGTCCACTTAGTCATTCAGCCCATTCTCTTCATCTCAGACACTAGAATCAGCCAAGCCGACTGACCTACCGGACGTGAATGCAAGCACTAATCTGACTGAGACATCAAATCGAGTCCGACAGTGGTTGACTCAAGTGGATCAATTGACAAGTATGTTTTTCGAGCGGATCGTATGGACAAGACGCGGCGTTCCATTAAATAATGGTAAGATCACCTGGAGCTTTTATGCTCATGGGGATTTAGTTTTTTGATTGCTCGCGCTTTTGTTTCGTTTTTTTGCTATCATCTGTGCCACAGTAGTCATGACTGCCGCCAAAGTTGGCTTACTGAATCTTCTCTTTAAAGTGCACTTATGTAACTTAGGATAATGATTGAAAACTAACATTAAAATCTCACACGTCATTTTTTCCTGTTGGTTTATTGGTTTTATGTGTTTACCCTCGCGGAAGTCCAGTGTGCGGACCACACAACCACTAGTCTTCTTAGCGATGGGTAGTTTTTAGGGGTATTCGCTGAACCCCTGCTTACAAGCAGCGTGCATTCCCTCAGAGATCATCACCGTCATGCTGTATGCAGGCGTCAGATGTTCAGAAGTCAAGTCATTATTGAGGCAGCTGGCAACATATTGAAGACACTGGTAATCCAGCACATGGCGCCTCCAGATCAGTGATTAACAGGAACAACAGTCATTTGAAAGAGATAATAAGTTTTAGACAACGACTGTGTACACCCAGCCGGCATACCATCGATAAGCCATTTCTGTGCCAGTTTTCTGAGTCTTCGATTTGTGATCGGATGAATAATAATAATGAAGCTTTCGGTAATCTCATGGTTCGTAAACCGTCTCATATCATAGAAATCGGTTGCCGTGCCCATACGCTCTGCGCTCTATGAGCCTTGTACCATTCATGTACTGGTATAATCTAATCTTACTGTAGCTTCCCCCAGGACAGATACCAGGTAGTGACATGAGTCATGCGAAGTATCCCGAAGTCTATAATCTTCAATAGTTTTGAGCCTTAGATAGGACACTGTGGTTATGCCCCTCAACTGAGTAGGCTTAGCAATTCGGACGAATTATCGACGGAGCGCTGAATAGTTTCGAACTTTAATTTAAACGTCGATAAGGGATAACGAGCCACTTCATGATCGAGTCGTATCAACTCCCTCGGTCGATGAAGTAGGGAGTGCATTATGGTGTTATATAATCTGCGAGATAAAAATTTTGCAGTGCGTAATGATCTAATGACACAACACAGTTTACCGGCTTTTTCGAATTCTCTTTCGATAGCCGTAATCATATCCGCGGTGGAGAAGGCATGGGATTTAGGTTGTTTTCGCTGGTACACCGTATGAAGTGGAGCGTAACAAAGTTTGGGCTATCAGTCAGCTGTCAAACACGAATAAGGTTAATAACAAAAGCCTTTCTGTTCTACTAATTAATTGAAATTTAAACTCGGAATAAGGATTTGTGAAATTTCGTACTGAGATGAAGTGAAAATGGTTAAGTCATCGAAATATTGTGGCAGTCATTGTAGCAATCTGAAGTAACGCCCTCTTCTGTATATGGTCAACATGACGCGAAAATGCGGCCTGTGTGCTACGGGTGTTCCCCGCGTACGCGTATGCAGTCAGATACTTAATTCTTTATGGAAATATATCCGTGTACATACCCAGTTTATCGCCTACTCTCTTGTTATAACCAGTCCCTTGTTATTGTATGTACCGAGCCCATGATCTAACTGTGGACCTCTACCCATCACGTTCCGTCTTCATGGAAATCTTTGCCGAATGTGGATAATCACCGTGTGTCCTACAGTACATAGTCTACTTGCAGTCACAAAGTTGATCGCCACTTTACTACTTCTACGTCGGTTCATACTGTGCTTACATGGTCTGTAGATCACATAATACGTTTCTACTGGGACTACCTTGCGATCGGTGATATCAGGAATGTTACTATAAGGCATATGTCCGTGTTAGGCTGCTGATGAATTAGGAGGCCACTTGGTTGGAAATGAGTAACATGGTTTGCGTGGGTGAGATTTGTCAGGGATTCGAAAATAATCAAAACACATCAAGCGCAAGTTGATTCCTAACAAAGATGAAACAGCTGTGCAGTGCTCCCATGGTTTCTTCATGATGATGATATAACATGGTGAATTATTTCATACAAATTGATAGTCGTTAGCCTTTCAATCCGCAGGAAAATGTTTTGTTTACACCAACTAATGGCAAGCCTGCATATTCCGCTCAGCAATGCCGTCATGACGCAAGTGATCGTAAACCAATCGGTTCATCAGAGTTACTCAGGACCCACTTCATCCTATCACATTTGTCCAATGCACCGGGCTATCAGTGTCAGTGTTAATGTGTCCATAATATACTTAATGTTGATTGCTGACTTCCCTTGAACACGGTTCCATGCTTGTCCGTAGTTATTTCCCATCTGTAGTTGCACGACCGTGAAGTAATCGATCTAGGGTAATTCGAGGGTTGTGCCCATTGACAGAACAGGGTGTGATCAACAACACACTGAAGAAAATCTTTAGGTCACCTGATCCTAGTTGCGTGTGACTGTGAGCGACGTCACTCAGAAAACGGCGGGTGGATGCGAATGCGCTATCAATTAAACTCGTGGGCTCTGATATTTTATCTCCCCACTGTTTATTGGTTTTAAAGGGTTGTCTTAATCAGGGCCTTAGACAAGTCCCCTCTTATATCCATGCCCTAGAAAGCGGTAATTAGAACGGTCGAATCATCAACAAGAACTTGTATTCCAAACGTATCCAGCTGTATTGGGTACAGATAAGTGACATGTAGGGGAATACAAAGCCATCGGTGACTTGGTCTCATCCAAGCATAACGATCAATGAGAGGTGAGGTCAACGTGCCACTAACAAGGAATAATGGAAAAAATTGCCAATCAATATATGAATTGAAACGTATGAAACGGAAAAATCCACTTTGGTAACTAGCGAATGCGGTCGATCCTCTCATCTCTAGTTTGATTATGTCCCACTCATTCAAGCAGTAGCAAGCATTTTATCTGTGTTAATTAACTACATATCTTGTCTGTTTATGATAATCGACTGATACACTTAGTTTGGCTCATTATTTCACTGCTGCTAGAACGTCTTGATCCGCTAGTCCTTCGGTAGTCTTCATTTTATGCATTACCTTCATCCCTCCAGCTTCCGAGGTAGTCAGGAAACCTTTTCCTGAATCTAGAGCTAAAAGAAGTCATTTCGAACTAGCAGTCATGTTCCAAGTTGATCTGAATCCAGACCGTTTACAATTCATTTGATTTCGGGGGGATTTGGCCGTATGTCCCTACGTTCAGACGTTAAATCTCAACAAATTCTCGTGAGGTCTTTCCAGAAAGTACCTACACCATACGGAGAATGAGTTCAAAAAATGCCATTGAAATTTGAAAATATAAAACAGATTTGAGGGTCTGTAAGTTTACTTTCGAAAAGATCTAGTTCAACTGGCCCAGCTCGCATGCGGCATGGCTAAACACGGCAACTAATATCGGTGTCCATTGATTTGCAGCGGTCGAATGGGAGTTTGGGTCAAGCCTGCTCCGATTTTGCATCAGGTGGCCCATCAGGCCCACTACAAGTCATTTGCCGTGTCGGCATGCCATTTGCGAGCGAACCGGTTTCAGTTACCTCCTTTTGAAATCGAATTTGCAATCTCCGAATTCCATTTTACAGTTCCCTATGTCCATGCGATTTTCCCGGAACTCTATCTTGTCATAGTGTAGTGAACAGGTTTTTCGCTTTTCGTGAGGCTCGTTATCGCAAAATGCTTGTCGGCAGTGTTCTGTTTTTCTTAATGTCCGAAATCTTCCCTCTGATGTCATTCTATCGTACACACTTGATCTCTGTAGATTTCTCCAAACGATCTCCACGGACCGAAAGTTCTGAAGACACAAGTGATGGCAGTGATTTCGAGGAAGTCACCCCGTTAAGTCCATCTTTCTCTGTTCATCAGCCGGAACCCATTAAACCAGTAGAACTCATGAACGACAAAGTCGCACAAATTCAGTCGGTTCAAACAACACATCCATCGACTCAAAGGTGTTCAACAGACGTAGAATCATCCCACTGTTCGTAAGTCCATGCTTAAGAGATCGGCTTGTTTTGAGGTGATATTCCTTGTGGTTTTTCTTAGCCCAGTTCCACCGACCTGCACATGACCGGGGAGATGGACTGTATAACAAGAATAATGTTCGGCACTTCGGGAAACATCCATCACAGAGGAATCCAATGGTGTGTGTGTGTGTGTGACAGCGAACCAGTGACGTTATCCGTACAATTAGCATATGATTCCGTTTGTTTTTAAGGCGACTCATCGATGTGCAATGCAATATTGGCAAATGTACTTGATGAAACGCGGTCAACTCTGGATAACCAACGTTGAGCTATCTGAGGCGCAGAATTACTATTCTGGAATCGAACCAACGTCAACTCTCCGGAGTCAAGGACCGGGCTAGGGGAATTATTTATAATTACTTTTTAAGGCTAGCTCTTCCAAGGCGACACGGCCACTTTTGGCCCAGAACAGGCGACAAGCAATTAGGAAATCTCCCTGTTTGGGCGTTGGATAATTCATCCAAACCACTGCGATCGCCGTCGGCGAGGCTGCAGGGATATATTTTCGAAGTGAAAGCAGCAGTGTCCATTTGTCAAACGTTGAGAGGTGTGGCTTTCCAGCGCAGCGTTTACATCGCAATAAGTACTACGGGATTTTCCGACTCCAACCATACTTTATCGGCCATAACGTGAGTTAGGATAAACATTTTTCGTTAGCGATCACAGCCATTGACAAAATTTAAATTATGTCTCCGGACCACATGATTGTACTCCGTAGTTCACATATGATATGCTACCTTGCGGTATGATTCACTCAGGATCGTGTGCCTGTTCCATTCTGGGTTGAATTGTTAAACCGCACCCGGAGGCTGTTAAACGATGGGCGGCGACTACTGGACGACGAAAAAAAAACCTGTAGGTCGTACGTCGCATGTACTCTTACACTTCATTCACTGCGATCTTTCTCGTCAACGCTAGTAACTGTTCCATTTATAAGATCATTTATCTCTCAACTTCATTAATCTTTGTTCTCTGCTAACTGTTTTTAATCGTTTGTCCTGCTCGAATCTCGTGCTACCTCAGTTCCAAAGTCCCATCAAAATCGTCCAGTACTGGTGTTTCCAATCTGGCTCAAGAATTATTCGATGTTGTCCCCACGAAATCCAGTGTAGTATGGCGTGCGAACGAATCGGCACATCGATTTTGGCGTCCAATGGATCCGGAAGAACATGAAGCTCCCACTGAGTATATGGGTGATGCTATCAGCCTTTGTGCTCAACCTCATCAAGCAGAAACGCCAACCCAATCGGACTCCGGATTGACAAATTTACCGTTGCCTGAACAGTACTTGGTAGATTCAGGTAGAGATGTCGGTGTGTTTTCTTCGTCGATTTGTTTTTTATGTGGTTGGTTCACCCAAACTGTCCGAAAGTGCAGTTCGAATTTCATGTTGAATTCCGCCTCTGACATCCTACTGTTTCGTTGTAAGATATTTTTCTGCTATTGTGATTGTTTGTAGAAGACGAGGGCCCAGAGATTAGTGCTTCGATCCGATTTATGACTGATCTGTTCAATAGATAACATTGGCGCGGCAACTGAGGAAATGTACGACAAACTTAAATGAACTAGTTGTCTCGTGTCTTCGTGGTTGGGGTCCGAAAGACCCGTGAGACACTTAATGATATGGCAGCTAACCGTGAACAGTGGCGATCGTGTTGTCATTTTCTGTCGAATCAGAATGATTGAAAACACGTGCGTTTGTACAGTTAGACTGTATTCCATGTGTTGCGTGCCACTTTTTGGCCTATGTTGATCCACTCCCTGTTTCCCTTGCATATTTACTCATTCTACAGTAACGTAACTGTGGGAGAAAGAGAACGATCAGTGGAGCTTACCCTGCTGTTTAACACGGGATGGTGATGATGATGATGATGATGATGATGATGATGATGATGATGATGATGATGATGATGATGATGAGTAGTTGATAATCTGACCGGTCGACATCTAAACAGTTTTATCGGTCAACCAAATGGATCATCGCCATGAGCCAGCTGTGAAATTAGTAAGTTAAATAATGCGCTCTTTGGTTCAAGGTTTGGTGGCAAAATTTATCGCGAAATGCAAGTCGCACTGAAGCGGCTATGTGAAAAGTTTCTAGTCAATCGGGGGCCACGCGTTGACGTAGAACTGCCTAATCAAAACTCCAGCAAGGCCATTGGTTCAGCGTGTATCGCATATGCCAATGGAACATCCTTAAGTATCGGATCCAATTACACTTCAGACTACTCGGGCGCCTACAAGGAACTGATCAAATTGACCTATAAGAGGCTAGAGAACGAGACACAGAATTGCCTATGCCTCTAAATGAATGTGCATTTAACCTAGATGCAGTACTATCAGAGCTATTTAATCAGTGCTTGAGGTGACAAATTACCTCTGGCCGTTTAAAAGTGGAGCCGATTTTGTTTGTATTCTGAAAAGGAACGGGCGAGTTTCGACCAATGGCTTATATGGCTCTACGGCTGCTTGAAAAATTATTGACAAATAAGATGTCACCTGAGTGAAGCACAACTGGTCACACACTCAGTTTGCCTAGTGCCGTTCTCGCTATGCGTTAAATGTTGTTAGTAGTCATATTCACTGTTCAGTTTTCATTAGTTAATGTCAACTAAGTTGTTAGAGTCTGCTTTCTAGAATACAGCAGCACGTTTAACTGCGTCAGTAATTAGAAACTGCACAACATCCTTGTACTGGCCACAGCAAACTTTCAACAACACTCGATCTGTGCTCGGCAAGCCCATGTCACGCCCTCGCCACAGATGCTTCAAGTTGGTGAGTATCAACCGAGCCCTCTGTATACACGAAGACACTTCTTCCGACGCTCGACCGTCAGGTGAGATGCGGCTAATCACATAATTAAACCTATCTACTTCACTCGATTCTTCTGCAAGAGCCAGTTCAGCTTCTTGTCAATCCAGTCCTGCAGCACCATCCTGCACTTCTAAGGCACAAAATACTCTAAACGCATGCACTATCGTTCATATGATCAAGAAATACTTACAACTTACTTGGGTCTTAATTCAGAAGCGCATTGTTGTTCGCATGTTCTAAGTCAGGCATTTCCCTATTTGGACTAATATCAATGCCAGTATTCTCACTCGAGGACAGGGTTATATCCATAATCATTTCAGTTGCAATGTTGAAAGGAAGTGGTTAAATAAAGCAGCCCTGACGAACGCTGCCTCCCGTGAGGAACGATAACCTGGAAACAACTATCCGACAATTTTTATGCCGCTTTTGTTTTTCTTCGTACTGATTTTGTACATTCGAATAACTGATTTTTCCGAATGGGCTGTTGATTAAAGCAGACAATCAACACCCACTTGATTTGTAGTTGATTATGGTGCATACTAAACTCGACATGATTTCTTCCCCATTTGCCTGCTGCTTTTACGTGTATAATCAAAGTCACGTGTGGGCTTTTCCTTCGACCAGTAGCTGCATATCACATACCACGTTAATGCCAATCGATTCAGTTATGTGCCACATGCTTGGACAAACACTTGTTGTTTGTTGCTTGGTCGATCCAATTGATCACGTGACTTAGTTTTCATTTCAGTTTACATTGCACCATTGGGCGCTCGACATTGCATTGGTGTTTTATATATATATATATATATATATATAAATATATATATATATATATATATATATATGCCCTCTAGCAAAGTGTTCTAGTCCTGTTCATCTTGTCACATCCTCGGACGTAGTTTTTGCGCTTCTTTTAACGTGACTTGGGCTAGTTGGTTTCGCTGTCATAAGAATGGCTCGATATTGTCCATTAGCCGAGCGACTGTACCGCCTAAGATTTCGCTTTGATGCTGAGATGTCGTGTTGCAACAACGGCGAGATAGCTGGCATCCAGTTTGTTATACGCTTTCTTGTGTACTTTTGGATGAAGAACAATCTAGCCTGGTAGCAAAGCACGGTCACGGTTCAGAAACGATCGGCTTTAAGAGTAAAAGATTTGACAAGCTATAGGGACGCTGAATTGGTAAAACAGTACAAATGTGCAAAAAAGGTTTGAGACAATAAGAGTCTATCTGACGGGGTACGATGGAGGGTAATGAGTCTTATTCAGGATTGAGTGGGTGACAGAGGAAAACCAGCAAGGCAAGGTGAAATGCTTGTAAAAACTACAAAGTCCAATCTCTGACGTTAAAATACGATAGCTCATGTACCTGTCAAGCGGGAATCGTTAAAGGAAAGCTAACCGAATAAGACATCCTCCTTGATTGTTTAGTATTTCGGATTTGGATCCCTACGAAAGCATATGAAGTTACCTTCAAACAACGATTTTGTTGATTGAAAAATACCAAGCCGTCTGAGTTTGAAAACATCCTGATGAGAGTTTGTGACGAATTACCGATGACGTTTGTTGATCCACTGATAAGCTTCATCTGAAATAGCTGTTACTGTCGACAGGAGCAGAAATGCAATACATTGATTTGTATATCCTCTATTTTCCTACGGTATACTATTATGCTTCTTCTATTAGGACAAAAATTGTCATAGTAGCAAACCACTGCAGAATGGAGATGTTTTTTTGCTCTCTTTCTACCTACCTACCTAGCTATCGATCTATATATGTTCATATACTTTATTTATATATATGTTTGGTTTGAAAGAATTCCGATAAGCAGGGTCTAATTCGTACACGTCTAATGCTAGGGGCAAAACAGTTTCCCTCATTTACACTGTTGCTGATACGGTCAGCTGTGGTTCGCGAATTACGTATACATATATGACTCCAATGGACATGACACGAACTCCTGCAGAACAAGTCAGTTGCGTACACTTTAAGATCGTTTGCGAGGTGTGCGGAAATTGTAAGCCAGTCATTTACAGGTCAAATGTCCCCATAGTTTTATACGTTGTAATTAGTTTTGTTACTCACTGGCTCGATTCTTTGTAGATTTTAACAGGAGGATGCACTTCTTACCTATGTCCAGCTGTATAGCAGTTTCCCTCGGGGCCAGCTGGTGTCTAGTCTAACAGTTTTTTTTCTGATCTGTTCGTCACCCTTGTCGAATGATTGGAATACAACTAGGGATTGTGACTTTATTTTGTTGGTGGGTCACACTGTTCACGTCACGGTGCCACCAGCGGGCATTTGGCGCTTCATTGGGCGAGCGCTTGCTGGGCGAAATCTCACTGTTTCCCGGACAATACTACTACTCTTCAAGGTCCGCTTATTTGGTGAGCCTGGGGCCACCTAATTCATTGGTAACCGCCCAATTTCCCAGTCGCTTTCTTATCCGTAACGTGAGAATGCACCGCTGACACTGACATGTATTAAAAAGACGGAACTAATGGAACGCATTATTGTGTTGAATTAGTCAGAAAATTGAAAATTACGGTCGCTGAGAATCGCCGGCGTAAATCGTTTTCACATCGGTATTGCATCAAGATCTCTCCTCCAATTGACAGTCCATTTCAACTCGTTGGTGATCGCAAATTGCACGGGATAATACAATAATTAATCTGGGCTCGTGGACCTCCTGTGTAACATTCTGATAGGTCTCCAAAGTTAATCCGGGCTACGTGCGATGATGAACACGTTTTTATTTTTTGAACTTGAATGCCACCAGTGATTAAAAACTCAGTTTAATTCACAGTCGTCTCGGGATATTCCCCTTCGGTAATAGTCTGCTGTATAATGGATGGTCCATCCCACTTTCCAAGAAGCATGTGTTCATCGATCCTTAATGTTGCATGTTTGACGAGTAGATTAATTTATTCGGTCCTCGTGTGATTGTCTGCATTAAGAGCAAAGCTGTAATATGGGTTAGCTCTTTGTCCATATGTCTTCTGTTATGGAATACAAAACAAGAAGACTTGTGACCTGACATCGACCCGTCAGTTGTCAACGTACTTACTTTCGAATTCATTATCATTAGCTTTCACTAGCTAACTAGTAAGAATAACTGAATCGTGTAAACAAAATCTCGTTTACTCGACAAAACAAATAGTTTATGTTGGTTTTTTCGTGGTCAACGCTCACTGTTCGATTAGTTCGCTGATTATTTTGGTCTGTCGTTAATAACTCTTATTGTCATGCTGCGTTTTTGCTCAGCTTATGCATTGACACTATCAGCGTGATGTTACGGCAGCTTTGCTGAGCTCTGGCATGGGTAGTGGATATACCGAATCCGTACACACTACCCTTTACCCATGGTATTGTGTTTGTACTGTTTCCTGCCAGATCACTCGGATGCACCTTACAAAGTAGCGAATGCTTTGAATCAACACGAATCTTAATGTCTAGTAGTTCGTACTATCTGAAGGGAATGAGTTGCGCGGGGATTTTGTGTGCGATGGGAAAATAGTTCTTCACCTAATCCCGTATTTTCTCGGCCCATCTCTCTACGTCACGGACGATCACTGTCATCAGAAGAGGACGACGCAGTGAATGCAAATCAACTTGCTTGTTGGGCTCCACTGCTACTGACCTTTAGCAGTTCAAAAACGCTTCGGCTCTGTCCGCGACGCGATTCAGGCGGCCGATGTCCAATTCACGGCCGCATTGTGCCTCGTGATCCGGTCACCGGGCGCCCGGTTAATCCGTTCGATCGGGAACAATTGCAGGCGGAGGTAGTGGCTATGCGACAAGCCAAGTTAGAAGGTAATTGTTTATTAGTTTCTCTTTTTTCCGTTCTCCGTAAATACTTCGTGTTAAAGTAGTGGATTGAAATTGATTTGTAGGTCTGAAAAATTGTTCTTAATGTTTTTCCGGATCTGTCGTTTATCTGATCAAATGATCGCTACGGTAGCAATTATAATACTAATAACATCAACAATAGTAATACTTCGTTGTTGTTTTCTTCATCGGAGCACGAAATATATTGTTACGGCTGTGTAGTGTAAAACCCAAGTTTTCATTCAAATCGTTGAGATGCTTTAATGGACTACATGTACACACAAACACCAAGAGCCAGATTATCAACACGATCGATCTTACTCGTCTCTGTGGCATCAGAGGAGTAAGTGCTTAAACGTTCTCGTCACAGGTTTGAAGTGCACGTTCAGTCAGTTAGGTCACAGCCATATTCTCATCTGCGTTTTTCATGCAGTATCTCACTTGAAATGAGCTGAGGAAACTAATCTAACACTTTTTGGCTTTTGATTGCTCAGAAAGACGAACTCCAGCTTATTTTTCTGTTTAAAGTCTGCTATACCTATTCGAAGGTGACGCTGAACAACGTGATCAAACCGCACAGTATCAGAACGTACAGCGATATTCACGAAAATCCAACTTATAATGGGGAGACCCATTTTTTGCTGAGTAAATATTTCACATTCACCTGGTGTTTGGAGTAGCACATCGCAAGATTCCAAATGAAGGCCGTCTTCGATACATGCAACTTAACAAATCTTGCCATGGTCGGGTGGTTGTGGAGCTCATGCAAGCCGAGTAGAGTGACTAAAATACCCATTCATCGGCCCAAGTGGTCGATTTCAGTTGTTCGCCTCTTAAATGTCACCTAGTACCCTCGGTGAAAATTCTGGTGATGTCCATTTAGTGGGAAAACAAATACACGTCCTTGATAGAAATCCATGTGCATGGAGTCGGTAAGGCGTTTTGCGGATGAATGACGGAAAGAGTTCCCAATCACATCCAGTGAGTGAACTGGATTGAACTTAGTGCTCTGAATAGGCGTCTTCGATTCTTAGTGTGACCTTTGTTGGATCTTATTTAGTGATCATCGTTGGTAATCACTTCTACATTTTACCGATTGGATTCGGATAACCGTTTTTCCCATTTTCTCTTGTGTAACAGTATTTGCTTTTGCATGGACTTTTACGTACACAACCGTCCGCATTTCAGCCAAAAAAGGACACACCGGTCATTCCGTCAGGATAAACAAATTAAAAAAACATCGGAGAAAAACCACATGTAACGTTTCGAGAGATTTTCAGAAATTTGGTCACGACCTGCTTTCGATTGCTGAAAATTCGGGCTAAATAGGTAACAGTCATTTATACGAGAAGGTATGAAGCGGCAAGTAGAACGTACTGGCGAGAGTACATCATTTAGATTGGTCATTGTAGAGATGAAATGGCTCCGGAAGAATTTTTTGTGCATATTTTTCCCACATGTATAGATGAATATCACACAGTTTGGTACACGCTTTTTTCATTGATGTGATAATTCATTCGGACCTAGGCTTCTGAAGTCACAGCATCCGAAGAAAATCTTTTTGGCTTGTAGATAAACTGAAGGGGTCGTCACGCACTTTAACAGAATAAACTAGATGTCTTAGGACTGCACGTTCTGTTAGCTGACGATTGCATGGTGTAAGAGCTATGGGACGAAAACTTTGGGTGGAATAGTGTGGAATTACTAGGTTTGGGATGGGCATAATGGTAACCGGTCTCCAGAAGTCGTGGAATATGTGCATAAACATGTGCTAAGAAGAGATTTGTATCCGTTAGAGAAGGCATGCCGTACTTTAACATGCCATCAGGACCTGCACCTATAGTTATTTTGATGGAACGAAAGAGTTTGAACATTTCTTCCGTAGCGTATTCATCTGAAGCTCAAGAAACTTCGGAATCACTATGTAGATAAATAAATGCTGGACTGATACTTTTTACATCTTCAATACGTCTTACGGGTTTCGTTTTTTGTCTGCACAAAGACCGAGTTCCTTGCCATAGGCGTCTGTTGTTGCATCTGGTCAGTAGTTTGCTTCCTTTGACAACAACGATGGAAGGTGTTTAACGGTATGGGAATCCCGTAATTTGTAGTCTTCCTTTGTCTCCTTAATGCCTCCAATGTAGATGAAGCAACACTGTTGTTACAGTAAAGTGTTTCCAGGGGAAAGCAAATATCAAAAATTAGATTGAATGTATCTACAAAAATGGTTAATGTTATTAGAAATTCTAAAGACAGCTATGAGCTTGCATAGGAAAGGAATCTTTCAAAAAGTAGAATGTCTTCCTAATAAAGATTAAGTAGTTGCATTTTGGCTTAGTTATACTGTTCGGGGATTGGAGGGTTGTCCGGAAATAAATGTTGGATTTTAAAAGTACCAGACAGTGATCACTGGTTGAGATTGGAAGACGTATTTTAAAATAGAATGAATCGGGATGATCGGTAATAATTCTACCTAGAGTAAAGTAGTTACCTCTGCTTGAGGAAGGGGATAGACCGGTTAAATCAAACAAGGGTAGGGGAAGAGTCGGAACTTGATTGAAATCAACCACGATGATGTGTAGACTATCATCTAGCAACGGGGCTAGAAAAAAATTTAAAAAAGACGAAAAAGTACGAAATATCAATTTGTGTGCAGAAGCGGGTTACTAACAGGTTCTTTATAATTGGATCCCCGTGTTGAGAAATCTTAGGATGACACTGAATAACTAGGCAGTCAATACCAAACAATAGGTATGCAAAAATTGGTTCAGACTTGAGTGACCAAGAAGAGTTCATGTGTGACCACATCACCTCCGGTTTTCTTAGCGCTGCATTGCCTGTTCTCTAGGTATGCACCAAAGTCTGCGATGCGTACAAATGCGCCCGCAAGCTGTGGGTTCAGCCATCGTTACAGACTAAAGATCACACAGGTATGAGCGTGCATCTAAGAGCTCGAGCTGTGAGAGATAGATCGGGTAATTTTGTGAACAGAGAACGTACGCTGGTATTTAGTAGAGATGGTACAGTCATTCTGGTTGGCGGGTTGAATTCAGGAGCAGCCTGCCAACCGGAACGAATGCGTCTTTTCGGTTTAGTGGGAAATCCGAGATGTATACACGTAGGTGAAACCAAAAAGTGAGAAAATCGAGATTACTTGTGTAGGAACAATTCGGACCGTGCATAAAATGCTCACAGGGGAAAATAAATCCTTTAGTTTGATGCGGCGACGACGACAGAAATAGAGCCGTAGCACAGCCAGTCAAAAGATGCACGTCACGTGAAGGCAGATATAGTTTCGGTTGTTTAAAATATTTTGAAGTCACTCTGTGAATCCGTAGAACCATCGCGTGTTTAAGAGGAGTCGTTTTTAGGATGAACGACTTGTGCAAGTCTGCTAAAACTTGCGCGTCTTCACTCACTGAGCCTCGCTGTGGATCGAGCACACTGAAAATACACTCAAAAATAATTTTAAAACTGCAGCTCTGATTGATTTTATAGATAACTACTTTATTCCACTCACCTACCATAATTGTGCATTCATGCCATACGACTGTTACTGCTGCTTTTCCAATAACCCAGTCACCATTTATTCTACGCTTCATTGAATTAGTACTTTCACATCCTAATGAAAATTCATGCAATATCCGTAGAACTCGTATCGATTCGCTCAACTTACTAACACACTCAGGACACCTGTTTACAAATTTAATACGTTCAGGTTTCTGACACGGCCAGTTCGAACACTAAGCAATCTATTCTCGTACTTTTGTCTCCTCTGACTTCTCCAGCTAACGCGAAAGAAATGAAAAGATTGAATCGTAAACGATATCCTGGTCTGGTCGATCTGAACGCTCGTCCTACCGGCCCACGACATCGTCTCCAGACACGTGTTCTTAGCAAGTACGTCTGTATATTTGGTGTTTACAAGTCAGTCTTTTTTTGACAGCAAATCTACAAAACAAACAAAGGTGTACCTGCTTATGGTACCATTTAAAAGTTCGGCCGAAAATTTTTGACCTCAGTATTACAGGATCAGGAACCAAATAACTGTTATGCTATGCTGCAGAAAAATGGGGCAATTTTGTGATATTGCAAAGGTTAGCTGATGTGAAAGAATTTCGTAGGCTGATTTTGTTTCATATTTGTTTGCGTAGATTTTCTCTCGGTGATCAATCAGTTGTGCTGAAACGTGTATGATGTGTAGAAGCCAGGAAAACATGATTTACAGATGAATGTTTATTTGATTACGTTATTCCGGCGACTAATCTACGGTTTTCAACTCATTGCATGACTTGGTTTATAGTTCGTTGCAGGGCATCATGTCAGTGAATTCAAGTCGAAAGTACTTTAACTTGTGCGGAACTATTCGGAAAATTATCTCCAGCAGTTATTCTAAAAACGTGTTTATCCTACAGAATAACGAACCATGCGATATCCTACTCTAGGATTATTAACTTCTGGGCGAGAAATTAATTGTCCATTATCTGTTCGTCACTAAACGTTTGAAGTTACGCTGAATTGCGTTCCCTCGTTCCGACCACGAGATCAACGCACTTGAAAACCTATTTTCCTCTTAGACACTAAACAAGCTTATATCTATACTACCGCTCTGTTTACTCCGCAGTTTTATCAAAATTGTTTGGATTTATTTTAAGTTTTCGGGATTCGGTAAGAATATGTCATTACCTTACAAAACCTGACAGTGGTATATCTGCTTGAAGAATGCAGCCGAAGACACAGATAATCACAAACCGTCTCGTTCTTTGCACTATGTCATAGCGGTTAGTTAGTACATGCTGATGTTATACTGGGGCCAAAAAATTCCGGCAAAATTTCCGCTGTTTCAGATGCGCAGTTGTCACTGTTTACGCTCGATGGATCTGCCGTCTCCAGAGCATATTCTTGGGCACCTACTCTCATGAAATGCCCTAAAAAAGGCGAGCTTATTTACTCCAAAATATTAAAAAGGGTTTCAAATATATCGAAGTTATCAAAACTCTCCACTCTGATTGTTGCCCTCCTTACTTGGTCATCGAGAAAATCGCTACTGCCAGATCTTCCCCTGTTGTCCTAGAAACAACGATTTTTTTGCAGCGTGTAGAACTAATGTCCAGAGTTCAAGTTGATCGATTTTGGAGTTTCCCTGTTAAAAATTTTGCTGCTTGTCGATGAATTTTCCATTTCCCAAATAGATGAATTTTGGTCTGTTCATCCTGAAATACGTTTGTCTGCGATGATAAATGAAAATAGATTGACTTTGGTTGACTTTTTGTGACCTTAACGTTCGTGAATATAATCTTGGATGTTTCATCATGCCTTTCCATTTTTGTACATTTTTTCACATTCCGCGAAATCCTTTTTTTCTCTTGATTGCCGGAATCGCGGGCATCCGATGGCTTTTAGTTAGGCCCGCACAAATGTATGTACATGATGACTGCGGATATTTTTGTTTTCCTGTATGCAACAACAGAAAGTTTGCCGACAGAATTTATTGCAGAGAGTAAATTTTGTCGATCGAATTTCGAGTATACAGTGTCTTTAGGATGCCCGAGTTGCAAAATGAATAAAAACGCGGGCCGTATATGAAGGAATTAGCAAATCATCACCGAATTTCACATCGTATTGCTGCAGGTCACTTGATCAATCCTGATCGGGAGCATTGGATCGGCCTCAAAGTAGCGTTTGCAGTTAAATGTCCAGTTCATTCGCTCAAAGTAGAAAGATTTTTTGGCTCCTCTCATTTCAGTCAGTTTGTGAAGCACCCAACATCGATTTTTCGATGGTTGTTGATTTGTTCAATCTTTTTCTGTTTTACGCCAAATTTGTTAAACAACGTGAATTAGTCTATGTTGGGATAAATCATGCATCACGGATCTTATGTCTAAGAGTAATAGTAATATGGTATAGCGTTTAAACTTTGTTCTTATTTGTGAGTAATGTTCCTGAACATAATGATACTGGTCGTATAGAAAGCATAGGTCTTTGTTCCTCTTCTGTACAGGCCTTCAACTGATTATTTTACAGTCTGTATTTCATTGTTTCTCGCTGAGTAGATGGTACCTTGAGACAGCAACTTAAATTAGAACATTTCGTTGCAAGACTGATAGTGGTAAAAACTAAAATTTGTTCAAAATACCAACCCGTGGGACTTACTTTCCAGTACACTGGTCCTTTGCTCACGTAATTGTCGTCTTGATCGATTGTACGTTTGTCACGTGATTTCAAGCTTTTGACCCACTGGTTGACACTGTTCCCGTGAGACTGCGGTCAGTTTTTGTCTTGTTTGTGTACTAGTTTGTTAATGCTTACCAATAAGTTCCAGAGGATTGGGATACTTCGTGAAGAAAGTTTGCAGAGTTAGATATACGTTATTTGCTTCTGAGGTCATTGCAGCCGGTGTTTATTTTTCAACGTGTTGAGTGAATCAATCAATCAATTTTTCTCACAGGGCATCCAGTTCAAAGTCATCCATCTAGATAGAGTTGTTGGCCCGTATTTGGGTCACTTTGGTTTCGCTCTCGATGCTGGTGGCTCGATGGTTGTTTCCTCCATTATTATCAATTAGATAGTTGCGCTTTTGTATTTCGTGCTGAAAATCATTTGCTAATCGCTTGTATGTTGAACTTCCATAATTTCATTCCCTTAACTTACAAATGCTGTCTTATACTATCAGCTTCTGTCGCCGAGTTCACGTTTGGCGCGGTACACCTCTGGTTCACTCCGCAACTGCGGATAAATCGATCACCCGTATGACAACTTAGTAAAATTGCAGTCGAATACAAATCGGAGTTATTTTATTCTCACGAATGTTGATGTAGCTCTTGGGCGAGGTTGGGATTGGGTCCTGGTTGGTCCTTGTCTTCGTGGATATACGAACATCAGGTAGTACTTAAAATATTTCATTGAAAACATTTGAAATCAGTTGATGCTTTTATGTGCACAAGTGAGAGTAAATTTTCAGATAGAACATGTGAAACCTTTGACGCAAGCTTGTGAGAAATGTTTATACGCTGATACGCGTTCGGATAAAACCAGCGGTGATAAAAGGATAATAAAGATGCATAAAAGTCTCCCATGTGTGTTACCACATGGTGGTTAACCCGAGAATCACTCGCCTATTCCCGATTCATTCCTAAATAGACAGGATTTAGATGCATTAGAGATGAGCCTAATCATGGGATGGGGAATGCTGTAGTAGGACGGTGGTTATTACGGATTATCGAACTGTTTAAAAATCCACCACAGGTATCAAAACGAGTGATAGAAAAAATATTAAGCGAGTGTGAAAACAGGCAGAAGATGGTGTCCCGCAGCTTCATAGCTCTATGAGAAAAGAATGACTAAAAGGTAAGTGAGGTACCATTCGACGACAACATAGTGAGGATGGCTAGGAGTCTAAAAACAAGATAGGTCGAAGAAGGTCAAAGGTTTAGGAACCGCCTAAGCAAGCTCCGACGGACAAAAGCGAAAGTGGTGTCAATAAGAAGGGAACATTGAATCAACCGCCCGACTATGGGCTAGTGATTACAGACTAGATGTTAATGAGGGATCACTGCTCAACCAAATAGCCCTGAGTTTAACTTGACCAGTTGTATAAGTTGGACTAGACGAATCCCAAACCCGTACGTGATTGCATTACTCTGGCACAGTGCGGATTTGTCCTTTTTACAACTGGGAAAGATGGACAGGAGCAACGAAACGGAATAACAACTTTGCGCGGAGCACGAGTTGCTAACTGAGATCTGAAAGAGGATCAGCATAACGAAGAAGTTATAGACATGCCAAAAACAGAGGTCGAATCTGTGGAGTGTTGATCGGTTGAAAAAAACGTAGATAATGGTGTACAAGGGAAATCCTCAAACCATTGGGATTAATGTAATTACGGAAACCTCCGGAGATGTGTTCAGGATTGAAATTCGACAATCCACTGACGACATTGCGGTCGCAAAGATTGCGATAGGATGGGGGACAGTCGAGTATGGTATAATCGGCAATTGAGTGGATTGGATTGAGTGTATTGAGTAGAAGATTGTTAATAAATGAAATAAAAAGGATGGGCGATAGTACGGAGTCTTGTGGAACACCAGCATTGACAAGGAACAGCTTTGATAGAACCCAACGAAGTCGGATGAAGGTGGTTCGCTTTCTGAGGAAACTTGATGTTCACAATGGGGATAAATTTCAGGCAACACGGGAAAAATCACGTGAGACATGTTACTCCTGACTTTTAGCGAGATTCTGAGATCTAAGCCACTCGTAATTAATGAGTTCAACATGAGCGGCAAATGGATTGGGAAACGAGAAGTATCCAAAAACTCTGCAGAATTGTTGGTAGACCTGCTTGACGTCATGGTTGGAGTTTAGTTTTGCGCTGCACGATTTTTTTCAAATTGTTCCAAATCTCACTAGGGGTTTTGTTGCCAAGTGGAGTGTCGATATGTGGTCCGTTCCGACGCCTTAATTCTATTATGACAGTGATAATTAGGTATTTGGTGGTGTGAGAGTAACCAACCCTTACTTTAGTTCTTCCTAGTTTTAAATAAGGCCGCTAAACTATCGCCGTATCAACTGTTGTCTCCCGCCATCCGATGGACCTAAACCCGCGAGCCTAACACCGTACGCGAGCCACTCCATTGAGGGGTTTTCATTTCCTTTTACTAATCCCGGGATCGACCACCTCAACTCATCTTCCAAGCACTACCTGCCACGAAAAACGGCTCATGCGGAAGGAATCAACCTGCGTGTATGTGCGTCCAGTGTCTCAAACTAAGTTATTCCAAATCATTCATTGTTCTAAGGATTGACCGATAACTTCCATTTATCTTCAGCACTGATGATGAAACTTTTCCACCTTATGTGTGCAAAACTGTCAAAATGTTGATGCTTAGACATTTTCGCATTTATTCCACTCGCAACAGCTTTTTCGATGCGTTGAGGGAGTTCCGCCGTTGATGGGTATCAGTATATCATGCCGAAGTCACTTATACCTCACATTGGTAAAATGCAAACCATCCTTCTGTATAGATGACGATATATCCGATTTATAGTCACTTGGTGAGATGTTTCTGTCCAATTAACAGGGGTTATTTAGTTTATTAAAACGATGCAAGGCAAACCAGTCCTGTAAGACCATCTCACACTTCGATTACGAAAAATAGATCCTAAATGTAGCTATACTGTGAGCGATGTTGTTGAATGGTAATTGCAGGTTATCCGGATGTTGAGTGGTAGGTACATCAAGCAGTTTGCTCCCTAAACATTTTCTCACATGAGAGTAGAGTTATTTACATAATCATTTTATATACAACGTGTAACCGAAACAGTGAGGGAAAACAACGCTGACCAAGATCAATTCTCTTGGTCAACCCCAGGTAGAGGTTTTTTATGGGCTCGTACTAGACTTCTGCTTTTTGCATACAGGGGTCTGGGAAAAATGTGAATTTATGAGACGCGTTTAGGCAAGCTGCATCACCGGAGAACCGCACGGTCGATTGAATCGAGCGCCGCCTCACGATCAAAGAAGACTGATTCCAGGTGTGTGAAGGTTTTCCTGTTGTTGCCGAGTTTGGTTTGCCTATACACACACTGGAGCACAAGACGTAAGCACTAGGCACCACACGATAGCACAGGAGTACACAGTCCGCGGTCTAGCAGGACACCAATACATACTGAGGTTAGAGACAACTGTTCAGGCTAGGGTCTATAAGCCCCATAGTCGCACAACGAATGGAACGGAACAGTTGCTTCCTGAGTGAGCAGCCACACAGAACGGAATTCGGACAGCTAACCCAGCCCGCTAGCGGAACAGCAAAGACGAACACAGGACGTTTATTGGTGGTCCATCAATACTATTCAGAAGTCAAGTGAGCTCTATTGTTTATATAGTTTTGTGGGTGGCTTTGGCCAATCACTGAACGAGTTTTGATGAATTTTTTTGCGGACATAAAAATTTTCAGGCGCGCAATATTTAAAATCACGTCAACTTCAAAATACTGGGAAAAGCATATGCTGATTTGGAAAAATAACAGCAGAACTAAAATCTGCGACACCGAAAACCCTAAAATGATCACTGACCATGACACTTCCCCAAGATGTGGTTAACCGAACTCTTGCCGTGTCTAAAGTCTTCTTTGATTCTGAACTCGGAGGTGTATGCCTGATGGTATCCTTGATTTTAAACGAAATGACACATGGCGGGTTCATGACTTACGTTGAGCTATCCCAGGTTGATTGGGGTTTACGGCACCTACCAATAACGCGGTGAATAAACCTTATAATATTCACAGCAACTGGGATTTTATCTCGTCATGGGCCCATTTTTATCAATTGGAGTGAATTTTCAACATTGACCAAAGGTTAATTTTTCGACTAATAAAACTTCAAATCAGCAGGTTCACTAGTTGGAACATTTCCACTTCATCCACCTCTTCTCTGAAAACAACCTGTTGATTGCAAAGCGAAGGCATGTTTATAAGCACGGAAAAAGTGATCATTCGTTTGCGCGTTTAACGCGCCTGTCTTAAACCGAAAGTTTCACGTGACCTGTCGTTGTTATCTTTGACGGGCGGGCGGTTGTCTGGGTTACCTAACCGGTGTTTCTTCATTGCCATGACTAAATCGGTTTGTTTTAATGCACACTGTATAATTTGACGTTAAAATTGACTGATTTGAGTGTAAAGTTGTTTATAGCCCTGTTTTCTTGCTCATCTCTTTTGTTTCTTTTCCCCTTTATTTTGCAGACGCGCCATTCGTAAGGTAGCTGAAACAATGGATGCATCCGACCAACGTGATATCGATCGTCGGTTCTCAGATAATTTTCATCATGCGGTTCAGCCGCGTTGAATGAATTCTCATAGAGCGGAAATTGAACTCTGCACTCAAGACTACAGTCTTTCAAATGAATGTATATTGTACAGATACCGCCCATCTTTTTATTGTAAGAATGTTTTGATAATCCATACAATGTTATTACGTCACGTGATAATTTTCTATCAAAAGAATTTGGTAGACTAACAAAAGACTCAGCTGTCCTAAAATTGAGCAAAATATCTTTGGTTCATTTATAATGCGTGACAGCGAAAACCTGTCGTGATGCGGATTCGGGGAACAAGCGAAGAACACTACGCCGGGGAATGAGATAACTTTGTGAGCTACCATAAATTGATGGTTTGTTATTAGGTAGAATAGAGTTGCGTACTCTTTGGTGCATCTTCACGCCCCGAGTACGAAAATGAACGCCGGATCGGCTGCCCGTGAACGGGCTGGTTCATTGACCAAGAAGATATTGACGGGTAGCATCGATAGACAGACAATGTGTCAGTTTTTCGCTAGTCCAGGATTCCTTTCCCTAAAATGTATACATTTTTAAATTGCATAGTAACTCGATCTGTACGATCTGTACTGTCTGCTAGTCGAGGTTTCACAGGACACGGAAAAAATTCGGAATCCTATCCACAGATAGGATGCGGTGGGTAAACGTTAACGCCTCCACCGATTCTTTCAGTGAGTTGAGTGTCAAACCATGTGAGGATTAACTTGACTCGAAAAGTTAACGTCGTCCAACCTAAGCGGTCTATAATCTGTCTCATCGTCCAGTTGCGAGCATTGAGAGAAAGCGACTTTTTATCGGAATACGAATTCGGATTCCATGTTCCCAAAGTAAATATACTGAAGTAAAATGCGATCTTTTCACATGACATGTGCACGTCTAGACCAAGTTATTCACGTAAAAGTTCGATGCATTCATTTTATTGGCAAGTATTCGTCCTATCCGGCACATTCTGCAGCCCGTTCTTGCGTCCTGGTGAAACGGAATTATAGTTTTTTATGCACCGTCCTTAACTGCATTCACAGAATTATCCAAAGTTTAACCGATACGCCAGCTAGATGAAGGTTTTGTTAGGTGTATGCACACCATAGGACATTTAGAAATAATCCGCTCAGTTTTCTACGAATAAAAGGAAAGCGTTTAGATACTTGAAAGGGTGTCACAAAGAGTAAAAACCTTCACAGTTACGGGTAAAACGCAGACTTTTTAGTCGGAAAGCAATCCCACCGTTGCACGACAACTCTGGTGCGAGCGAAGTAACCAGTAACCCGTGTTAGTTATACCACAAGTTAACCTAATCATGTTTAGCCATCTCATCGTCATGGTGCCGGCTACTACATCAACAGATTGTGATAGTGGAACTCGGATTACGTGAACAACTTTGAAGAACCACGGCGCAAAGGGAAATTTTCCTGAGATAATCCCTTAACAGACATGGAGAAGTCACTTTGATGAGCAATTTCAGTCAGCAGAATGCGTTAAATCATGCTCCGTACATGAAGACGAGAGCTGAAGCATTTACGATAAAAACGGAGAGAACGACTTACAAACTTGGAGACAAACACATCTGCTCGTGACCAGAACGGAGTCCGAATGCAACACCGATCTTGTTGCATTGCAGGGTTCTGAAAGCAAACAGTAAGTTGCTGCTCCGAAGCCCCATCCGGTGCTTACCCATTCAATGACATGGCGAATGGTATGAAAACGATAGCCGGTAGACCTGTGTGGATCCAGCTAAACTGTCGGGCTGGGGTCCATGAGAATCCCAAGTGTTGTCTGTAAACAACAAATGACATGATTCAATGGTGTAGTTATTGAAGTTCCTGAATTTTGAAATATTTCCTCTTGTATGTAACCCTTCAACTTACTATCTTGCAGTTGGTTTTTTTACTATTTCTCGTCCTCTTGAAGTAGGTGTTGTGAGGTTGCAACCAAAAACCAGAGCATGTTAGTTCCAGACTGATGGTTGTAAAAACAACTCAACTGAGTTGGCTAAAAAGGAACCCCAAGCCTATTAAAAGGAACTCATTGAACAAATGAGATTACGCCTGGTTACACATCCAAAGATGGGTGGGCCGAGTACTTAGAATGCCTAGCTTAATCATAGCGATTTTGCCTAACAAGTTGGGATTCGGACAACCAATGGCTCCAGTTCTGGTTCCTTAAAAGATCATCTGCTGTGGCCTGTGCAACCTGGCAATTTCATGTTCAAAACTAAGCCATGGAAGTAGAACGCACTGTTGGGCTTGCTCACTTTTGCTTAATTATTAAAAACCCACGGTGTGCCCAGCGAAACAAGTGAATTGCCTACAACATTCTTTCGAATGGTCTTCGTACGATCGTCCACGGTCGCCTCCGAAAGTTTGGTGACGTTCTATCTGTCTCATGGACCAAGTAAGATTTTATCTCGTTCAGTTTTGAACAGTCGTTATCTACGGTTAGTGATGCTGACGACAATTATATCCAAGCACGGACGCCGTCATAAGTATAAAAGTCGTTACAACATTCGATTGCACCACGAAGCCCACAATCCTAGGTGTTTTCCTATCAAAGACAAAGCATACTAATCCCACTGAACTTGATGTACAAACGTTGATCGCCCAATGCATCTAACCCCTCCAACCCCGAAGATCGAAAATGGTAGACATTTTTCAGTCACTTGCGAGAGTCTAGAATATAAAGTTCTGAGAACGGTTAGCCCAAAACTTTTACATTTCTAGGTAGCTGATGACAAATTACAGTTGCATAATAATTTTTTTACCTCTAGGTATGTTCCTATCGAAGAGCTGATAGTTAAGGTCTTGTAATTTTCGGATTAAAGTTATTGGAGCTAAAGCCAAGTCGGTGTTAGAGGCCTGCTGAATAGTTGAACGTAAGCTATGCCACGTCCAAACATCAGGATTTCGTGTTCGTGTAACACACTGGCAGATATTTTGCTTATACCTCGGTCAAATGGCTGATAACATTTGATGTTGAATAAACTAAACTATTCGTCGAAATTCGAGGACAATTTTATCCTGGTCTCGATGATTCATTCAACATTCGATGCAGGCGGGTTCCAGAACAGAATTATACAGGTTTATTCTGAAAGGAGTGCATGAAACTTGAGATAAGATCAATGAATTGAAAAGATAACGAAAATGCACACTGTACAACGTACGAGTTGAATCCTCAAATGTTACCAGATGTTCTGAAGTGGTAGAAGGTGTCAGATGATTTATTTATTTCAGAAAATTCACGTCCATCTGGTTAGGACTCAATAGATTGGTTGAGGTATTCAGATAAAACAGCCCGGGAGAAATGATAGGAAACCAATGGCTACCGAGCCCAAACGATCTTTAAGAAACATTACTGATGGTCGATACAACAAAATAGGATTTCATCGCTCAACTCACCATAAAGAAACCATGGAAGCACTGTACAGCTGTTTCATCCAGCTTGTTAGGAATCATGAGCAGTGCACATGGACCGCACACGAACTGGCACGCGAACCCGAACAAGGACGAACGATTGTGAGTCGAACGCCTTAGCCATTACGCTACCGGGCAGGCTCTGAACGGTTTGTTGAACTTCACCACGATGTTGCACCTATCCGTCACTGATTTGCACGGTCACTGTCCGTTAGCTCACAGCGATCGACCCCTACTGATAGATGACTTCTCTGCAGGTAGCCTAAGTACGACGAAGGCTTTGGATATGACCTACGCAGCTCGATTGCTTGATATATTTTAGTATTAGAAGATTGAATGTTTACATGAAATAATTCACCATGTGATGTCATCGCTGTGTAGGTCATATCCAAAGCCTTCGTCGTACTTAGGCTACCTGCAGAGAAGTCATCTATCAGTAGGGGTCGATCGCTGTGAGCTAACGGACAGTGACCGTGCAAATCAGTGACGGATAGGTGCAACATCGTGGTGAAGTTCAACAAACCGTTCAGAGCCTGCCCGGTAGCGTAATGGCTAAGGCGTTCGACTCACAATCGTTCGTCCTTGTTCGGGTTCGCGTGCCAGTTCGTGTGCGGTCCATGTGCACTGCTCATGATTCCTAACAAGCTGGATGAAACAGCTGTACAGTGCTTCCATGGTTTCTTTATGGTGAGTTGAGCGATGATATCACATGGTGAATTATTTCATGTAAACATTAAATCTCCTACTACTAAAATGTATAAAATAGGATTTAATTATTCATAGTGGTCGCCCGGTCTTGGTCATGAGCCTTCAAAATGAGTGTAGTGGGTTCGAACCTTTCCGAAGTTACTCACTTTCCCATTTACCCAGCGTCTGAAAGGCTGCGTCTTCTTGGCTGAAAACGGTGTGCACTATTGGATCGGTAATGGACAGTTGTAACTTGTCCGAAACTTGCCAATTTTTCTTAGCTGAAAAGACACCAGCCAGTTTATTAAGGTAGTGCAGAACATCGGATATTCATATGTGAAGGACTTTTCAAATCATCCTTCAGCATCAAGCAGCAATGTTAGCCTTTTCCCAAAGGTAACATTTTTCCATAAAGAGAATGAATATCCAAGGGAAATAAGGCGTGAAAAGATAAAAATGCTTCTGCAGCCAACACGGAAAAAACAGTCTAACTGTACAAACATGCGTTTTCAATCATTCTGATCCGATCACAGCTGTCCACAGTTCAATACCACATCCGTCCCTATCTCTAGCCAGCAAGTTGACTGGTCTTTCGGACCACAGCAACACCTGCTTTACCTAAGTTCGCTCTGCATTATCTCATTCCACGTTGCAAAGTCATCTGATGACCTCCACGTAGCTTCCCTTCTTCCACTCTGTGGGTGAAACGCAAAATAGGGTCAGGCATGGTAGAACAGTGTTTGCCATACGCAACACGCGACCCAACCAACCTAGTCTACCAAGTTTTATACTCCAAGATAAGGTATTCTCAGAACGCACCCAATATTAGATTCTTGACCTCCGCATCACTCACCCGGTCACTCCATCTAATCCTAGCGATACTGCGTAGACATCGGTATTCGAAAACCTCTAACCGATGAACGTCTCCGACATGTATAATTCACGTCTCGTAACCATACAACTGAACTGAGCGTACAGCGACACAGCACACACGACCTTTCAACTTCAGTGAAATATCGGACCTCCGCCACGCGTGCTGTGGATATACACGGGTTCACCTGTATTGCCGAGCGTGTTTACTTCCACTCGCGAGCTACCATCGTTCGACAAGCAGTTACTAAGTTAAGTGAAACGGTCCACAATCGTTAGTTCCTTTGCATGCACTACCTACATTGCTGCTTGCCGAAGACCTTAGTTCGTTCGATAACTTTTGTACTTTGCTGGTGCGAACAGCCGAATCAGACAGACGTTCGACGGCCAGTCGGGTTTGTGGCCTGCTTTGATGACCGTTGAGCGGCAGCAAAAATCGTATTAAAATTCACGCATGGTCCGACTGGACGTATGTGATCCAGTACGATCTACAGTTCTGGACGGAATCTAGCTTACTGTGATTTGGTCGATCTGACTCAGAATTTACGTCGAGTTAAAGAGCCACGTCACTTTGCGACAGGATCTGAGTCGGATTCCACTTCTAGACAGGAATGTACGATTGTCTGCACATAATTGGAGAAGCCTTTGCCCGTTATCTTTTCGCTGAACAAGCAAGACGCAGCGCCTACCTAAACAGGCATCAGATGCGCTCATTTTGCCGACGTGCGCATTGAAATCACCTGCCACCACTATAACGTCAGAGCTTTTGATCTTCCGAATTAGAGTCAGAAGTTTGTCATACGACTGGTATTTTTGCACGTCAGCGCTGCAGTCTGTTAGGCAGAAGAAAAATGCTTATAGACAGGCCTACCTAAACTGTATCAAAACACTTCCGTTCGCAATGTACTCAAATAACGATGTGCCATATGATGTTTTATGTAAGCCTTGTCACTTTCAGCCTTTCTATTCAGCTGATTTTAGTTCGCTTTATTCCTCAGAAGGACAGTGGTTTGGAACTTCTGCATGACACTTATAGTGCAAGTAATTGAACTGCAGCTGAGGGCTTCTACGCCAGAGTTCCACGAACAACACGAATGCAAATTCACGGGGAACACTGAACATAATCCAGCCACGAACAGTTGTATAAAGACTTCCAGACAAAAGCACAAATTCATAGGGTACCCAACTATTAACGGATACGTTAACTCTTTAATACATGAATTCGGACTACCATTAGCTCACAGACGACGAATACACCGTTAAGGGATTTACAGTTTCAAGTTTTAGAAAAAACAACTCCCATTTCCATCACTATCAGCGTTATCGGTAGTTAGAAAGTTGGTCAAATGCAACAGGTTGTGTTAAGCTGGCCTGAGATCAATTCAGCCCTTACGAACACACCAGTAGAAATAGCCACTGAAGTCGGCATGTCGCAAAGGCGATTAGAGCAGTCCAAACACGCACGCAAAAGCAAGGCTGTGCTGAGGAAAGGATGTCATTGCTTGAGTGCAATTTCAGTTAGGCAAACGGGAACAGACCCACGCAGACTCATTCGATTTAGACCGAGGTGTGTTCGCTGACTACACCACTTAAAAACGGAATTCGGAAAACGTAGTTCTGAAATGCGAAACTGTGAACTGAAGACGAGAAACCATAGTTTTAATTTATGGACAAAGTGTGGGGGCAGACCTAGGTCGCCTTTTGTGACTCTACCTGTGGAACTAATTAAGACATGTCCTCCAACTAATAGGGCACATTATGTACGATTGGGGTTCGTCGAAACTCTTTTCTGTTCGTAATTTCCTTGCATCGCTGTTTCTCACCGTAAGCTCCCTTGGACTCACTGAACCGCATTTTTCGGCATCATTTATTTGTGTTCTTGCGGGATTTTTGGTTCCTTTATGGCCTCCTCCCACCGTTATAGTCGGTTAGAATTATTGCTGATTGGTTCCCACCCCGGATTGGCATCACCCAGGGTTATACCTTAAAGATTTGACCCATCCAGAAGATGAACTCATGCTGGTTGATAGACAACTCTTAAATGCACCAGTCAGGGTGTCCATTCCTGCATTGTTAGATACCAACATTCGTTCCCTGTTTATGAAAATGTGCGATCTGTCCCTCTTATTTCCATCACTGACTCACGTCCACATTTGTTTCATCTGCATCGTGGTTGAATCCGAATATTGCTAATCCACTGGTATTGATAGGCAGCTTCAGACTCCACTGGCAAGACAGTTTCCAACACAAAGAACACTGGGTTTGATGTGGCGACATACATACACTCCTTCCGGTCTGACAAGTCCGAAGTTACTTATACGCAATCCCTAATTTGGACTGATTGTCTCGAGACTTAGTGTCATCCAAAACTTTCCCGGCATACAGGTACAATCATAACGAACTTATACTATGCCTCTTTTAGCTCACAACATAGCATCATAGATTTCCCGATTCCCATTTTAGCATTTATTGTTTCGCTTTTTGAGGATAGTCTGCATATTAGTTTAGGTGATTTCAGTCATGCACGAACCGTACCACTGTTTATGTTTAATTTAGCCGCCCTTTGCAATTCTTAAACCAGAGGAAACTCCATTTAAGATAAAGTTGTTACCAAACACCCTGATTTCCCCGCTGAAACTACGCGCAGCTGTCAGCTAGTGATCATTGATTGTTTTTGCTAAGGTACAAGATATACCCTTGCTTGCTTTTCTGTTCTTCCAGGCAAAAGAATCAAATCTCAATTCGCCTCCGTAATTTTTCACCCAACAAACTTACGCTTCTTCAAAAATATTTCATACACATCTGCTTGTTCCTCTTTTGAATCTTTGCAAAATGACAAAAAGCAGGCTCTTCATAGAGATGGCCAATGCAATCTGTGGCACCTGATGCCCCAAAAAACCCTATTCGTCGTAAATGGCCGTATTCCTCCATGTACTGAAATCTCTAAGAAGACGCTAGGAGCACTTCTACAAATCCCGTAGTAACTCAAGTGTGCGACACATTTCCATCCTAATAAAAACAAATCAAAACTATCGACACGAAATTCACCAGCCAATCCCTATAGTCAGGCATTTTGCTGTTGTGTGGAGAGAGAGAGAGGTAAAATGTTCTGTGGTTATCGGCAGCATTAATCATGATTTCATCCATCTTTTTACCCATATGTCAGGCTCATTTGTACAGAGTGATGATATGACGGTTAAACTCTTTTCTAAGATGTTTAGGCTTCTCCGCAACACTAAAGTTACCACCTAGCTGGGTCCTGACAGTTCATACTTATCTTGTCTAAGGCATGCTGCTGGGACTCTGATTGATGGATTTACTTCTCTAGTTGACGTATCACTTAGCTTCCCTTCTTCCACTGGCCGCAGGAGACCTGGCACTATTCTTCACATCACAAATCTAGTAATTCCATCTTCTTAGCGCTGAAAGTGACAAGGCTTACATAAAACAAATCACATGGCACATCGTTATTTGAGTGCATTGCGAACGGACCTCTGTTTTGATGTAGTTAAGGTAGGCCTGTCTAGAAACATTTTCCCTTTCCGATGCTAGGTTCCAGCGATGCTTTGGCTCCCCACTACAGGGAGGTGAATCAAAGTCACAGCCAAAATTGATTAAGCCAATGAGGATGTTGCTCGCTGTAAGAAGTGGATTGATCAGAATCACTGATTCACTTCCACATGTTCCGATCAGAAACATGATATCCAAGCCCAGTCCATGTGACATCCATATGACAGTTGGCCGGGATTGGCTTAGCAACCAGAACAAACTGATGGCAAGGTAGGTCAAATTCCTATAGGTGTACTGCTCGCGGAGTGGCTATCCTAACAGGCCAGTTTCTTACACAGAGTCTGCACATCTCGGGGTCGAGGAAAAAACTGAGCCTGTTGCCTCGATAGCTGACAGATAGGCAAGCTTCAGTGAGTGCACATGTCGCTGTGTGTATTTTTGCAGTGGGACTGTCGTCTAAACAAATGGCGTCAGCCGAAGAAGGTGCCCTGTGTCTGGACAACCTAGTGAAGCGGATATGGACTAGTTCCTTTTGAGAGGTGAAAAATACATCAGTGACCACCATTACGACGGTAGAAATGTGCAATTGCTCACATGTTACGGTTAAAGGAAAACGGATGAAATATTCAGCCAGCTGCTCACAGGAGGACAATGCATTGGGGTGGTTTACTGACAGGCGGAATGTGAACGGAATGTTGCAGAATCCTGTAAACGGTTTAGTAGCAGGTATAATAGTTTCCGTCGGGCAGCAAAATAGATTGTCACTACTTCGACCAAGAAGTTCAGTAGGACAGATAGTGCACACGAAGAAGACCACAGCAGTAGACACCGGATTGGAAGCCGCCAACGCTGGGGACGAAACCCTGAATAAGGCGTTCAACATCCGCAATACACCATAGCACAGGTAACTGAAAAGTGGGACGGGAGGCGTGGTTTCGCCGGTCGCATTTGAAGGAGTGTGGCATTAGACAGCCTTTCCGAATTTCAAGTCCAGCCATTGAACTGTACCGATTTCATTGTGATAAAATCATTTTGAACCTGGATTTTATCTAAAAAGGACATGTTTTGGACTCTGTTCAGCAATGTACTGATTTTTTGGATCGATTGGGCGACACCGTTTATGAATTGATTTCAACCCCTCAAGACACAATGGATCGCAGATATAGTATAACCAAAAGCTGTCGTTACATGCAGTGTTGAATCAATCACTTTAGAATAATTTCGTCTAACTATCTTATAAGTAACTTTTACAAGATATCATTCTGTTGCTGAACTCCTTAGGAGTACGTGGAAATATCTGGTTTCAACGGGACTTAAGAATGGCGCGTGAATGACTAAATGAGGTATTGTTCGAGACACTGAATCACCGTGGAAGTGCCCACGAATGGCTCATCAGATATCATCCGACTAGATTTGAATTGTGGGGACTTTGAGGCAAAAAATGTGTTCGAAGGAGCCATATTCAATAGGACAACTGATAATGGCCTCTGCGAAAGAATGTCGGGGCATAACAAAATGTACTTTGATCAATGTGCATGAATCATGTTTGAAGCGAATGTTTCTATCTAAGTAGAATTCTGGACAACATTTTGAATGCCCAATAAAACACGAAAATCGTTCTGTAATAACCCAATGTGCTCGTCATTGGTTAACTTTGTTTCAAAACAAAAATGAAGGAGGAGACATATCTGCCTTGATTTCGCTTCGTAAATGGTCAGCTGATTTCACTTTCATTCATGCTGAGGCAAAATCTTGTTTACTAGTCAAAAAACTGAAATGTCGTCCATGGTAATCGTAAAGTCGAATAACAACCAAGTTCGCCAGCTTGGTTGTTTTTAAATAGCATTAACTGCAGTATATAATAATTACCCAGTAATAATAATTCAATGTAAGACGATGCTCACAACAATTTTCACGAAAATTTAGCTATTCATGTAGGCGTGACAAATTGTTCGTACACAAGATAAACTCAGCAAATTATGGCATATTCAAAACATTCACAAAATATCATTGGAGTTCCTAATTCTGTCGGGAAGCATGCCACATTTAGTCTCCTTCTGGTTTGTAGATTAGCTTTTGTGCAAACCGAAATCTTTACCATTTTTTGGTCAGGTAATGACAACTAAATATACAACCACCATAAAAATTACCTACAAAATAAAGTCACGTTTTCTGTTCAGTATTTTTGTTTCGTAACCTTGTTTCTCAATTAGTGTGCTAATTAAATAGTTTATTTGTTGTGATATGGAAGTAGATGACCCTTCTACAAACTTTATGATGAGATAAAACATACAATTTTGCCCAGAGCCCATTCGAACATCTTTCTATACTCAGTTCCGGGCCGCTTTGTTTCTAACCTCTGGCCGGCCGAAATTCTCTGTCTTACCGAAATAACTGCTGGGCAGCATTCATTGAACTGGACAGTTTTCTAGCCTATTCAAGGAAGCAACAAGCGACTGGCGTATCCGGTTTAGGTCTGACCCAACCATCGGTCGACCTGAGGTGTTTACGTGACAAATCCACCCCAGAAGTGCACACGGCAACAAGCCATTGGGATTTGTCCAAGAGTCAGGTTTGATCGGTTAGGTTTGGTTTTCTTTCCACCCCCGGATGTGCAGAATCAACGTAAAAGTTGCCTGTCAGGACGGCCAATCCAATGACACCTAGTATATAGCTGTTTCGCTTAACTGCCGCACGGGTTCAGACATTCTTTAAGCATACATACTGTCTTTTTGATCACTGACAAATATTTTTGTCTTGTATCGACATGGTCGTTTGAATTGCTAGGATCTTTTGCTTAGGATGGTCTATAAAACAATAACTTTTTAATGGTCTTGTAATTCTCAATCTCTTGACCGGTAGCGCTGAAAGGAAAAAAACTGAGACTGCATTGCCATAATCGTGTAATTCCGAAATAATTATATTCTCTACTCACACCTGAACTGCAAGCAACTTTCGATAACATGCTCCGGTTAGGTCATGTAGTTCAGTCAATGTCCAAGTTAAACTAAGAAGTCAACGCATTAAAGTTGTTGCACACTCTATGCCTTCATAACTGACACTAATATTTATTAATTATGAGCTGGATTTTGTTTATAGTAAATCCCTTAAAGGTAGTCGAAAAAGGGCTAGCACTGGGTCCGTCTACAGCTTGCGTTTTGCGAATTCACCCGTTCATCTTTGCCATTGGTATGAGTTCCATTTGGGGTGTGATGGATTTCGATTAGACCACGTAACATCAAACAAGTCAGATGATGTAACTATGATTGCCTAATGCTTTCATGATATCTATGTGGTGAAGCCCAACCATTGCACTTTGCAACTCATACTACTTCTGTGAAGCCTGCAGATACTACCTGCAGCATTTGGAGTGCCAGCATTACGAACAAAAAAGGCATGACCGGAAAGTAACAAAATCCCGGATTAAAAAATTGTGGTGCAGTAACGTACGGCCTGAAATCGCGAGAACGAAAACCAGCGCAGGTGGCAAGGGTGAGTTCTTGATAATTAAGAGCAGGTTGCAAATAGCTAGGTTTCTTATCATTGGTCAGGTGGTACACAGTGCACAGGTTTGCTTACTTGTGTGAAAGCTATTTCCGCCACATGACTGCTGAATTAGACCACGTTTGCTAATATTGCTGCGATGTTTTAACAGACTTGCTCACGGAAGTTAGTTTGTTTATCCGGGAGGGAGTTTCCAGTTCATCGCTTCACATCACAACTTCTATGACAGATTATAAATAACCTACTGTGATTTTGACAAAGTCTCATTTTTTCTCATTTCGCCCATGGTTCAGCACCTACATTCAGGAACCGAATGCTTTCGCCCACTCTCCAGGGCTCCAAAGCCGGTAACAGTTCCAGTTGCTATAATTATTTGTGTGCTCGATAGTCTTGCTTAGACTTTCATCTTCCGGTTACGATGGTTCTCGGATGCTGTAATTCGTTGAGAATTAGCAGAAACACAAAATTAGCTTTATTTACTCGATCTACAGACAGAACATTGCTTCATCACTGCAAAATATTCAAAAATGCACCTCTTTCTGTCAGAAATCAAGATCCGGGTGATATTCCTGCTATACACTTTAGGTCCTACGTTCGAACATCGGAAATATGCTTGCAGCCACCCTCCTTCATACTGTAAAGGATGGAGTTTCAGGTCGAAATATCTATTGCGCGACATTATGGAAGCTCGAAATTTTTCAGCAATTTCGTCAGTATTCGCCATTTACTGTTCATGGCCTGGCGCGGCATGCACAATGCCTGCCTTCGTGATAAAAATACTGACAACTACCTGTCAGACACCAACAAAATGTAAAATGGATGGACGACTATAAGTTTCTGACAAAAACGCTGGACTCCTGGTTGGACGGTACGGATCATTCGCAGCCTTCCGTCCTTCCCGTACGCACTTGTTAACCGGATATACCAACTTCACGGTAAAGCTGGCTGGTTTTCCCGATCGGAAAGGATTAAAACCCCGACTACCGATGGCAAGAGGTAAAGGAAGTAGTAGTAGTAGTAATAGTAGTAGTAGTAGTAGTAGTAGTAGTAGTAGTGATAGTAGTAGTAGTAGTGGTAGTACTAGTGATGTTGAAAATAGTAGTGATAATAACAACAGTAATTCTGCTGTCAGTGCTAATTGCACCCGTGGGAAAGTGACGCTTTATGACCATGCTTTTCCGTAGAACGACTGGGAAATGTGTTGACAACAAACTGTCAAATTTAATTCCACCTCTAGTTTGATTTCGACTCATCTGGCAAGCAGTTTGTTGTCTAAATTGTTGCTGCATCCTTCCTCTTTTTGAAGTTCGGTCTAAACTCTCAAAGTTATCTGGTCGTCAGTCAGCGTCTTGGAAAAACGGCATTTTTCGAAAATATTCCTGAGACATTGTTCTTTCTTACCAAAAAGTTTTCCAGCTCAGATATAATACAGTGCAATAAAAAAAATTAGCAGCTTCTTTGCATGTAGATGATTATCACTGGCGTCGATTGGTCCAGCTGTAAGTCCACACGGTAGCAGTTTAATTGTCTCGGGACGATATAGTCTTCTCGCCATGGTCAGTATGTGAACTAACCATAATATGTTCAAATCAAAACCATAGGATCTACTGTGGTCACTCAGATTTCTCATATTGTTTCGAAAATTTGTCAGGTGATTTTCATTCCCCGGTCGCGTCGTTCCTCATTCTTTTCATACACAGCGATACATCGTGCATATTTAATTCAGAAGACAAGATCGAAATACTAGCAGGATTAAATGCTGCACGACTGTTGTCGAAAGTGTTAAAATGAACTCAGTAGTAGAGCATTTAAACTCTTTTTTGCGTTTTGTTCATTTTATTCGCGCCATCTGGTGCCTCTGAAAATTTGAACTCGATGAAGTTGGACACAAATAGCAAACACCTAATTCAAAGGATTGTTGGATTCGCGATTGCTAAACTGGCTCATTCTTCATTCTCTCTCCCATCGCCTGGAGATTTTCATAACCCCGTCCTTGATGTCAAACATCATGGCTTCCTTACGACCAGTAACGGATCAAAAAGGAATAGAAAATATGGACCATAGTCTATATATAAAGGGAGGTCGGGCGCCGATATTTCAAACTCAAAACCGCTTGGGTACATATAAGGCGTGATGACGAAGGATTATGTCCGAAAAAAGGACTCTGATAAACCTCTTTAGTATCAGATAAGTGGTGTAAGAACGAGGGATTTGGTCGACTACGAACGGGATAGCAAGGTCCAAATCAGCGACCAGCCCGAGTTCGGGAGCTAAATGAAAACTGTGCGAGTTTTGTGACACGCTCAGTGGCTACAGGAAACATTTATCCAAATGGAGTCCGAAGAAGAGACAAGGAGTCCGGAGGATTGGAGGCAATCGACCCATGCTCTTCGACCTGAACGAGCCTATATAAATCGTTTGATCATGACAGCTTTTTATTGCAGAAATGATTGCACACGTCTTCCAGATTTTATTATGTCATTGCTTGGTTCTCTGTTACCCCTTGTTTTGCATTAACCGTATAATGAACGA
>LUCM01004084.1:47326-64437 GCA_008360955.1 Fasciolopsis buskii
GCTTGTTAATCTGCACCTGATGTGTGACTACCCCAAGTGGTCACTCACTTGTCCTCACGGTGCACGCATTTTAGTTGGACGCTGCCAGATATAATGACTGATCAGTTCACCAAGCCGTTTTGTTTCTACACCTACCAGTTTGTTCAGGACTTTAACACTTACGAGAACCTGCGTGGCTGCAGAAGCAATTGGTATTCCTATCCGGCCTAAAGAAAAACCAGGTTAGTTTACGGGTTGAATTACCAATTGAAACATTCAGTAGACCTAGTGACAATGCTGTTATGATTTCAAAACATGATTATATAACACATTTCTGCTCGTGTGAAGATATACTCTCCTACAGATCTGATCATTCAAAACTGTCATAAATTCTTAGTCTTCTTTTATCACGCATCTAACAATGCACAAAATCTTGCCGGAAGGGAACGCGGCCATTGAAAGTTTGTTCAAAAAAAAATGGAAAAGTCGATGGTAAGGCGAAGATGTACATATTTCGTTAGACATTTGTTTGAAACATCACGAAGCCAACCTCATAATCACCACTAGTCCTTTCCCCTCATGCATGGATGCCACTCGAAAGTGAGTACTTTGTATTTTACCAAAAAACTACTGTTGTTCCCAGAAGGGTAAAATCTTTTGCATGAAGTAATTTCATGTACGGATGGCACTTGGAGTACTCGTGGCCAAGTCTACATTTGGCGATCAAACACCAAGCTTTCTGTACCACTAAAGTACATAGTCGGCAGCGAAACTATTTGTTTATAACAATTCGAAATAATTGACCAATTCTTCGCAAAGCTGTGCAAGCCATATGCGACCGAAATACGTAAGACCATCACCCAGCATGAGGATTCAAAAAACGGAATGGAATCCGTTTTACGATTTCTCAGGCAACCACTATCATGAGTCTAAGGTCACTCGAAGTGCAGAAACCAGAGAACTGAGACATCTCTGCGTTACCGAGCCGAGAGACTTCTCTTTGACAATACGCCGTTCTATTGCCATCGAAGCGCGCGTTCCACAACCCACGCGATACGTCAGACCTGATTCCACACAGACACGAGCGCCCACTCTATTAAACTGATTGCTATGATGAAGAGCACAATTAAGCTGCCCCCGCATCATCATTGCCTACCCACCACCAGTACATCGCATATACAGCGATGTTCTACTACAATCACCGATTACTTCATTCCATCATCCTGAACAGTAAACAACACTATTTGATCTATGGCGACCAGTGGAGACTCAAGTTCCTCCCAATGACTATATTACTTACGTTAAGAGCGGGAATCTAGCTGAAAACTATTACTTCCATAATGGTTAAATCGCCAGCAAACCTTTGGTAATTTTATTACTTAAAATCATACCAATACAAAACCTCTATCGAACTGCTGTCAGATTTTTTGGTAGATCGCTGATTCTTGCGTGGTCAATCCTTACATCAGTTAGTACCATGATTACCTACTCACAAAATAAAAACTTCTGATGTGTCAAAATCCCCCTTTACTGTTCTCCAGTTATATATGCAGGTTTACTTAGAAAAGATTTGAAAGTTCTTCGCCGGGGGCCATCAATTATTAACCGTTTGTCCTCCATACCACTAACTAAATTTTCAGTTAATCTGCGTTGATTAAGCACTCCATTCAGTATGAGAAAAATTTTCTAACAAAAATTCTTTTCTGATCCACCATCCTCTGCACAACGATCATTCAAAGCGTCGCCCTCATATTTCAACACGATCCGATTTTCGTTCCATGCCCTCTAGAAATCAATACTATAGGAACTTCCAACTGTCTCATATTTTAGCACGAATTTTTGACAAATCCGTGACTCAGGGTTCCAGCTGGTATCCCGAAGCAAACTGTGCATAATGTTGTTATGATTATTCCTGGATGAGTTCATTTGTTTTTTTCACGAGACGATGAGTGTTTTTTATTTTATTTATTTATTCCCCCCTAATTTATTTTTTGCTCTCATTTTTTGATTGAATCCGGACATATCTTCTCCAAAAAAATCATGCTATCACTCCGAAAATACCGAAGGAAGAAAGCTTGACAAACACGCACAGTCTGCATCAGCGTCATCATCATCGTTTAGTGTTAAACAGCAGGTTGCGTCCTACTGACCGCTGTCTTCCTAACTGTGTAGCACTTTCCCCTAGATGGAATGAATGTACAAGATGGATAGGGCGTGGACTTACAGAATGTGAAAAGAAAAGGACGCTGCAACACACGGAACACAGTCTAACTGTACAAACGCACCCTTTCAATCATTTTGATTCGATAGAAAATGGCAACACAATCGCCACTGTTCGTCACCATGAAGACGTGAGACACCTACTTTGTCTAACTTCGTTGTGCATTTTCTTATTCCACGTTGTCATGTTATTTGTTGACCTCCACATAGCTTCCTTTCTTCCAACCTGTTGGAGGAATACAGAATAAGTTACGGTATGGTGGATGAGTGTTTGCCATGGAAACACGTGACCGAAGCAACAAAGTTGAGATAAAGTGTTCTCAAAATCGGCACCATAAACTGGATTCTTAATATCCATATTACTTACGCGGCCACTGCGCTTAGTATTGGCCATACTACATAGACATCGATGATTAAAAACCACGAATTGATGAATATTTTCCGTATCCAAACTCCACATCTCGCAACCATATGAAAGAATTGGGTGCACTGCAGCGCAGTACTTTTCACCTTCGGTGAGATGTCGGGACGGCGCCACAATTGCTTCAGTCCCGCCTACGACGCTCGAGCCTCGGTCATAGGCGGTCCCACCTCCACTACTGCCGTGGTACCACCTTTCGGCGCGTAGCAGCCGCGGTAATTGGAACGGTTAACAATGGTTTGTTTTTTCCTCCCAACACCAAGCTTTGGACTACTGACGTCCGGTCTTGTAACAATATTTTACAATATGAAGGCAGAATCCACACACCGATCAGGGCTACACTTCGTGCCAGTCTGTCCAGTGCAAGTTGTGTGCAGCTTATGGATATCATCTGACATGAACGACTTTTTTGAGCCCTATCGAATGACTGTTCTTACTGGTGCATCATACGTGCACTTTACCTTCGGCCTGTATCGGGATCAGACTCAAACAATGCCCCAAATTCTTAAAATGCAGTCTGCTTACACAACGCATTTGGCTCAATCTACAGCCGCCTAGATAGACAATCAAACGGTGCGTTTCCAGGAAATCCAATTGTTAATAGCTTGAATCATCCACCAAACTACAGAAGGCCAGCAGTGAGGTCACAGGCCCAAGTAGTGTTAGAAAACCATTACCAAATGTTCGATCGCAAATGCTGTTCTCAATCTCTAAAGCCAAGCTGAATAAGTGACAGACGAATGATAAGAACCGGAATTTACATAAAAAACTTAAAACCTGTCACTTCTGATTCGCTGTCAATTACGATTTCGGTTTGAATGCACTCCATAATTTTATCCGAAGATATCCTAGTTTTGCTTAAATGAAACGCGAGTTTCTTGATTTTGCCCCTGGGTTTTGCTTGTTAGTCAGTCACGATGGAAGTCCGGCATCACATAATCCGTTAACCTGACCCCCGAATACATGCCGTCGAAGCACTTTAACCTGTCAAACAGACACGATCATACAGCGTTTCCCGGACATAGAGCTTTGATCAGCACACTCATTTGGGTGATCATAGTGGTTATTTAGTTGTTCAGATAGACCAATGCGCGACTGTTACGCACGCATTAATGGTATTAACAAACAAGCCCTTCAGTTGAACGAATGATCACGACGGACCAACTAATCAGTCGCTAGGACTCTGGAAAAATTACTAGTCCATGCGCTTCATGGCCCTTCACACGTCCGATCCAAATGCCAAAATGAACAGTCTATGGGCCTAGTTGCAATACGCTTGTTGAGGGCGATGGGGTTTGGGATGAGAGCAGAATGATCATTGATCGACCACAGCGACGACTTGTTGCGGGATGCGTTATCCATACACTTGGTGGATACATAAGTCTTATGAGAAATGAGAGAATCAAGGAGGAACCGATTCACAGTGCTACAGCGAAATGAGCGTGTTTGTTCGCACACGATGATTGAGCTAAATGTATTTAAACCATGTAGGGGCCTCTGTTGCCGTTATTTGGAGTTCAGAGAGACCTGGCGGTCATATGTCTGCTTAAAGACTGAAGACCAAAGCATAGATAATCAGTGCATGCTCATGTGTCCTCATGTAATGTCGACCACGTTCCATATCTCCGAAACCGCGTTCTGGATAAACCAGTCGGAGAGCCGTTCAGGGTCGTTTTAGCATGACTCGAAGTGACTTTGATGCAATTCCGAAGTGGTGTAGGAAATGGTACATGACATTTTGCCATCTTGCTTACTTAGGTTATTTTGAATTGGTCCAGCTCGGATAAATAAACGTCTGAATTTAATACGGCTAGTTTCGACCACAATGAACATTGAAAGACAGTTAGGTGTAAATTTTAGAGTAGAGTTCAAAGAATGATACTGATCTTGGATGTTAAAATGCACATCGTAATCGTGTAGTCTTGTGGGCCTAGAATATCAAGAGCTTCTACCATGGCTTTATCACTGAATATTTATAGGCAGCCTAAAAAGAATTTTATTTCATCATAGTAAGTAACAGTTTTGCACTTCAAAGTCAAACGAACTGCTTTCAGCTGAATGGTTCATCGAACAGTTTATTCCCATTTATCTAGTTCTTGTTTTGAAGATCGCTGGCCGTGCACGGATAATCCCCGGTTTTGGTCGCTTCTTCGATCCAGTGACTCCTTAGAAGTGAAATGAACAAACAATAGTGAGTAAAAATTTAGGTATCGATTTTATTCCAGTATGACTTAGTGCTGTGAGGTATTGACCGGAATTGGAGCATTTCAGTGTACGGTTAGTGGTTGCAGAAATCAAGATGAAATAATTTTTATTTAAGGGAGTGGTTGTTTTATGAATCCTGTTCAATGGAAATTCAATGGTGAATGTCCGGGCTCTTTTAAATTGTCTGTGAAAGCAGGACCTTCACAGGCGACCACCTTAATTTATATCATCCTATTGATGGATGGTGTAGATTTGCGACCGATTCCCTAACTCACCAGAAAGCATCTCAAGATCTCGACAGTCTCATCTCGTGAATTGAATCACATTTAGATCGATAATAAAATCTGCCCGATTTTTTCGAATTTTCGCCTCATTTCGAGCTCCGGAAAGTATCAATGAAATTTATGCATTTTGAGGAATGGATCTAACCTTTGAACGAACCTGATGTATAAACCAAGCACCAACAATGATCATGCATATGTCGTTATTGTTGGTGAGTGTTATATATATATATATATATATATAAACGGTTAAATTCATAGGCATGCTCTAAGGACGGTTCAAGATAGTCCCAGAAATTTATGTTCAGTTGAATATCGGAACTCAAGTATGAAACAACTTATATATGCTACAGTCATTTAGTGACACTGAAGTTTTTCGCTGGTTCTTTTTAACTGGAAATGCAATTTTCGAATCAATAACAATGGCTGATAGGTTCAAGCATTGGCAGCGTGCAAATATGTTGATAAATAACAAATGGATCGGAGGTACTGGGCTGTTCATTGTTTTCTCATGATCCAGGCGAATGCTTGAGTTATTTGTGTCTTTCGCGTCAACATATTTTGCGCGCGCATATCAGTGGCCCGCAGGTAACGCCTAACTAGTAGATTAGTTAGATGAGGAACATGAACAAGAAACGGATTAAAGTTGCCAAAAAGAACTGTCGTGGTTCATACATATTACCATCGCAGTGACATTGCTCATTGTCTTCTAGGACTTAACTATATAGTGAGCAATCCTGCAATTAGCTCAAGTTCAATTTTGCCTGATCCTCAATTTACTTTGGTAGAAAAATAGACGAACAACCGCTCACATACAAAACCGCATCATTTTACAGTGATAACGCTGGTTATATTGTGATCGTTTGTTTGTCTCTTTCTTGAAGTCAAAATTTTGTCAGTCCGACCGCTTCAACCGTTCACCTCGATACTGTTGGTCGGTTAAAAAATTCAGTCAAATTTACCAGTGAAGACAAACACAAAATCTGTTCCAAGACTGGTGATTGATTTCCAATTAGTAAAAGCTGCCTCATCAATCAATTATTAGAGACTGTTCTATGTGCAATTTGGTGAGTCTCTGGGTTGTGGACACGATAACCAACATCAAAGCTGATAGTTAACTTTCAATAAGACTATCTAGACTAGCCAAGTAATTGGCCGTGGACAGCCTGCTACAGTGTTACGGGCACGGTGGGGTTTTACTTGTCAAGCGTCCCAACTAAAAGTTGTTTAAGTCCGCTGGTTATATTGTGACTCGATGAGTGAGGCCTGCTATATCCCACTGAACTGATGGGCTAACTAGCAGAGCTGAATGAAACGCTCAACAGCACCCTAGCTAGTCCAAAATACGACTTATACCTTAGAGATTGGAATTGGTTGCACAAAGGCTCTAGATACTTCTCCGAATAAAAACGTTTACGGCAGACTAGGCGATGGGCACAGCTACGGTTGTTTTATTTCGAACCATCCGTGCACAAACGCAAAAGGCTTGACAACGTAAATAACTGTGTCTTAGAAATCTTGTGCCGTCTCTTTCCCACTTACAGCTACAGCCGATGGTACCAACAGTAGCGTCTCTGAGAGTAGCTCTGTCACTCGATTACCATCCATGTTTCCGTAAATTTGCTGCCGTTCGTCGATGCTAATCTTCTTGAAAAATTTTCTCCAAACTACGCATGTTCGATGTGCGGAAGGCAATGTGCTTGAAACAACAAGCGTATTTAGGTCGGTCACTGCAGACCGCGCCCATTGGTGCCCGTTGTATCCAAGACATTCTGAACTCAAGTCTTCTCCGTTACTCGATTAATTCTCCAATCGAATATTTCCTTGAAAGTTCATCTGTATCGTTTCATCAGCCTTGGGGGTGCCGTGAATGCTGACCTCGTTGGCGATAGCGTGACTTTCAGAGAGAGGATTGGGGGCTGCATCGCTTGGATAAATCCCATTCAACAGCGGTTCACGAGAAGAAGATTGTAAACTGAGTAGTCATTTTATCTGTAGAAAATACGTATTTTGTCCTTGAAGGTTGCAGAATACATGCAATGAAGGATACTTTGTGCCGAAAGCTGCATTACATCTTATACCATAGAACTGGAATCGTATACCGATCTAAGCCGACCTGTGGACTAGGGTACGCTGCCAAAACACCTAAAGTTTTTTTATTCTTGCTTTATCTATCATGGCATTCACTTTTATGATGATCGTGAGAATCCCAGTGAAAATACATGAATGCTAGTATGCTGCATCTTATTTCCGCCTCTGGTAGCTACGTCAGTCCTCAATACTCGTAGGTTGTCGCCCATCACTCTGACCGCAGCTGATAGTGAAATGTGGCCCAAAGCATATTTGTGTCTAATTACAGCTGAAAAGTCTTCCATTAGATTACTCCTTATTTCCAACTAGTACCACATGTTTTAAAGTGATCCCGAATCCGGGGATCTAAGCGGGCGTGGAAGAACTCATATTCCCGGAATGTTGTTCCAGTAATTGTCATTGTGGTGCTTCGAACTGGCACCAGTAACTAAGCTTCCCTCCCGGCATTTTTCCTAGTCACCCACTGCTCGGATAAGGCATCGTCCGTCGTGCTCACGCTGTAAGCCCATCTTCCCAGACTTCTTTCATCCACTTTCGATTTTTTGGCAGTAGAGATCATGGTCATATCCACATTTGCGTATCGGTTACCCTTGAACGAGGCACTAAAACGAAGCCTTTTCGGTCAAAGCCTTTGTCTTCCAGAAAGCATGGAGCGATCGCTGCCTTGTAAGGTGATCATTGACCGTTCATTGCCACAACACTTTCCACATCATTTTGGAATTTTGTCCAAACCAATCGGAATTGCGGCCTGATCGGCTTATTTCGACTTCTATCAATCACATCGAAGTGTAAAGTGATCCATCTCAAACTGACATTTCTACGTACCCAATATAAGGTGCACTGATAACCTGTGCACTTCTCCACAATGTGGGACCAGAAATATGCCTTCCAGGTTTTGCGACAGACAAGTTCTAAATTTATTCAGAGTATTTTCGCACAATTCCGAAGTCATGTAGGAAATAGTGTAGCGCGACCTGCAGACTTTCAAGTTGACCATAGATTACAAAGTTCACCTTATTCGACTCAGCGGGAGACATGGATTTATCACATCACTATATACGCACATTCATGGTATAGATAGTATATATATATATATATATATATTTGTTCACAGTTATGGTTCTTCTGTGAACTCTTCGACGAAGAGCTTCCATCCACACCTCTGATGCTACAAATTCGATTCTGGTGAGACATACCGATCCGGAGCGTACAAGAATAACGATGTTTGGACAAGAGAGTACCGGATACGCATACCTGACGAGCGACAATAACCGCGAAACCCGCCGTGTGATCCCAGGCAAATTGCTCCCGTTGAACTGTCCAAGTTCATAGGCAATCTTACATTGTGTCTAGCTGCCTACGTTTAATACACCATTGCCCCTAACTTCCTATTATTCAGATCACTTTGTGGTCTCTTCTCAGTGTGAACTCTTGCGTCGAGTCAATACCAGAACCAGGGAGCCTCGAGTTATGAACCGCTTGGCGTCTTGAACCAAGAGATTGATACGCCACTCGAAGATCGGATGAACGTGCACTTTCCAAAACCGAGCAACACACGATGACTGTTCAAACGATCGCAGTACAATCATAAATGATTCGAGCTAACTCACAAGAAGGCTCGAAGATTCTGATAAATAAGGTACCCTGGCTGACCTGCCTGGACTGATTTGACTGTTCACAACAGACTAGGCAAGAGAGAACCGAGATGACCGGCTAACGGCGTCCCACACACTGATTGATCTATAAATTTCTACACGTCAAATAACAATATCCTCATCTCCAGAGTTTTGTCTGTATCGCAGTACGCATCTTCCTACACTTTCCTTCCCACACTCAGTTTAGCACTGAACAGCCGAAATGATTAGGTCTTCAATTCATAGGACAGGACACTTCGGTGATTAACAGTGTCCTTGTCTATTTTGTAGGCCACTGTCCCACTTGTTTGCAACACTTCTCATTATATCAGCCGTCAAATTCTCTGTCGACTGGCCCAACGGGGTGCCTATCAAGCCGGAACGGACATCAGACGGAGACAGATGGGCTGTTGCATCTTTTATATTCAGCTTTTTACCTAACACAAAATCCATCCGACCAATGCACTTTTTGATGACCTCACTAGCTTCGTTTCTCCCATCCAGCTCAACCAGTTGAAAAACTAGTAGAAGCTCATGAGCATGATTCTCACTGACACCAAATAATAATAAATTGGCTAACTCATATTCGTCAACATCATCTCAAATTCAGAGTCACTCGCTTTGACGGAATTGTTGTACTCAATTATCAACTTCTATTATCACCTCGTAATGAGAATCGAGCGAAAATTTCGGGCAACCTCTGAGAGTAAAACTGCTTTCGAGGCGCTTTTCTTCTGCTCTCGATTATTCTTCGTGTAACGCACTGAGCGGTAAATTCACCATCTTTTCGGTGACTCGATTGGGATAAATCGTGAAATTATATAATCTAAGTAGAAATATGAACAGCACATGAGTGCAGTGGAAAACACTAATATTTCTGTAATATATTCACTAGGAAATTCTAACAAGTAGGAGAAACACTGATTCCAGGATGATGTCTCACTCCATCTCTGGATCGAGTTAGGAAGCTGTTAATTCCCCTCACTTGCACCATTTTCTACGAATTTCTCAAAACCACGTGCAACAGACCCAACACGATCTACTTCACACCATAAAACCGGCATTTCCTAATTAGTAGTAGTTCGGCAATTCAAACCATAGTTTCATAAGTGTGGACCAGTAGAAATCCTGTGTTTATCAAAAACATCTCGGTTATTTTGATCGCTTAAAAACAAAATCGACAAGCGAAAGCGATCAACGAACGCCCGTTTCAGTCCGGCTCGTCGCTTAGCATGCTTGACAAGATAGAACGAAGGCAACCGTTTAAACTCACGGCACAATTGGACGTTTCGTAGTTATTCTAGCTTATTATGCTTCTGGTACGATTATCGAGGAGTTATAAACCGTATTCAAATTGTTGTCTACTATTATACATATTCACCTTCCGACAAGCAGAAAGTCATTTTCGTGGAGACGATCTTCAGAGCCCTAGAATTTACCTTGCGCGCGTCATCGCGTGATTCATATATGAACCCTAGGAATTCTCTTCAATTTGGCCCCGTAGCTCAAATGATAGAGAATAAGCGGCACGAAACTACAGGTGGCGTCAGGGCGTGTAGTCGAATCTCGCTAGAATTAAAGTCCGCAATACTTGGACGAATGAAAATTGGCCATTTTTGCAATTTTATGACTTCTGGAGGCCAAATAAAATCAAAATGGTGCATAATACGAACTTCACTTGGATTTGCCTTAGTAAGTCGAAGTCAAATCTTATTCTCACTATGACTTGGCCTGATCATCTGTGAAGAAATCAGTATCTACAGAACAACCGATAAACTATGATCTGCAACTGAGCCAAGGAAGTTGTTCCTTTCAGATTTAATAAAGATTCTGGCATGGGCATTGATGACCGATTTGAAATTTTAGCACTGATTTGGATTAGCTTGAAGTTTCCGATGAGTGATGGTAAAAAGAACGAACTGAAAGGCGACTACCTATCCAAATCTACGATATGACAAGACAATATCGATCGTTCTCTAATTCACAAGAGAATAGGACCAGCCGAAACCCATACAGACATTTTGGTCTTCCCAAGTTACAAGGCCAAGTGATACCGATCTGTCTGATTAGCGGCACCAGAAATTCACCGTCAGATACGTTAGAGAAACGATTGTATAAAAACAATGAACCCATGAGAAGTGAGCCGACTAACTATAATGTGCTCGCAAAACACCACTCGTGACACCATCCACACCCTTAAATGATTGCCTTCACGTTCAGAAGAGCGTTGTCATTTGCATACAAAACACCGCCCACCAATATGGCTGGAAGTAAAAATCGAATGACAAGCGAGAAATCTGTCGAATTTCACGGACAGTTATACCGCCAAAAGCTGACGATTTCATAATGGACAACAATGACCAGCCAGGATTATTTGAAGCAGCGCCTGAAACGATATCGAAAACAAATTTCTTCGCGTTCAAAGCTCTTTTGATGATCTAATGGGTATACTTCAGAACCTAAATACACATTATGCATTCCTAGCAAGTCTTAAAGAACTCACCAATATGAAACCGACAAAGTTGATAGCTCGAACCATTTTCCGAGATAATTCCACGATGTCCGACTACATCGTAGTCTGCATGATGCTATTTAATGTCTTTCGCGCACGAACAGCGCTACACGCGGACCAACTAATATAACGACTAAAATGGAAATTCGTCTGCCCAACACAAAGACCAGGGTTCCAGTCCGCATTATGGTGGAGTGCGTGTCCGTAAGCAAAACCGTTCACCGACGTAGTCATATCGACTTAAGCACATGTTTCCTGCGTGAACCTGTTCCGACTAAAAATCTGTTGCGCACCTAGACAGTCTAATCAGTGGGCTATTTTGCGGAAGACAGCAATTCGGTGTCGCCCGGCTCTCTACTACGCATGAAATATTGGGACCTTATTTGACTCCATTTCAAGATCGTGGATGCCGATCTTTCCCTGCGTGTAATGAATCTAAGGACTGGGCAGCATGCACTTCTGCTACACTCATGCTGAGTGAGTGTTAATAATAACCAGTTTCTAGCTGCGTTTTGTGTATCCGTTGAACCGTAGAAAGAAAATGCTTTCGTACGTATACCTTTGGTGATCTGCCCCTGTACGCTATTATTTGATGCATAAATCAGCCAGAAAACCGATGAGAGCTTCATTTTCAGCTCGGTAACTGCAAATGAAAACCTCAAACAGGTTGACATTTCAAAGAACTCCCAACAGGAATGCCGAAGAAATCAGGCGACATGACTGTGTGTATTCGAACTGAAGTTGTTAACATCATTTCGACTGGGAATTCATATTCCCGCTTACTTTCATTTGGTATTTCGGTTCGTCCCACTCGTTGGTAGACAATATTATCAGATGGAGCTATGAGAACTACGACAACCATGTGCAAAGGATACGGACTGAAAGAACCGAACTGAACACATCCGGTGAAGAATCAGGATGCTACTATGATCAGGCGAAATGGATTGCAAAAACGGAAAGCTCCCTTGTAATCGTTTGTGAATCAACTGTGACTTGAACAGAGAGCAGTTTTGTAAAACCAAAAACAAAGTACAGCCTGAACAAGTTGAGTCAATCTAAAAGAATTCACAGCTGTGTACGTCATCGTTCGTGTTTGTGTGTGCATGTATGTATATATCAAGGCGAGCTTATCTGCCTGTGTGTGAGCGCATGGACAAGCGATCTATTGTTTACAGCGCCACCTGGACCGTACGGTATTCAGCGAATAAAAAAGCACCGTTACTTGATCGGTCAACAAAACCGGTCAGGTCAGTGCGAAATGTCAGCGTAATCAAAATGTTGCCACTTTGGTCGTCCCACAAAAGGCAACCGGTGAAGATTCCTCAAAGTGAAACAAATTGAACAAATCTGCGAGATCGAGCTCATATGTTAGGAAAACGTAAACTGGATGACAAGGCACAAGGATAGGTTGTTGGGTCAAACACCCGGCACCCCTGCTAGCACCGCTAGCTATAACAACAATCACACTTAAAATTAATGTGTGTGAGTACACACGAAGGTCAGGGAAATGGAAAAGTGCGTCCGAAACCAGCTCGATGTGGTCAGACGGGAAAAAGCAAATTAGAAATGAAGTAACGTCGAAATAATGAGGGAGAAATTCCGCACAATGTGTGTTTACGACAGCGTCACAAGCTAATCTAAACGAATAGGGGGAGGTTGTTCCGGGATCAAAGAGGTGAGTAAAGAGAAGAAAAACTGATAAGACGTAGAAACGACTAATCGAAGTGTGTTGGTCAGCCTCTCCATACGAGCAGGTTCTGTCGGTGGTACTTGTGGTGCACTCCGTTCCGCTGAGCCTGATCTGTCACGTGATTGCAGTTGTTGATCTGGGTCACTAACGTTGACTTCGGAGGCAGCCGTTCCGCCTTCCGCCTGATCAGAATAAAAAAAGAAGATGGAAAACGGCGACAGTTTGTTAATATGACATTGTTAATATGTCACTGTTGTTAATACGTCATTTCGTAGTAGGTGTTTGTCAATTTGTAAAGAAATTACCAACAAAAAACCGGAGGAAAAAAAACAAGAGACTGTAAGCTTTGTGGCTGAAATCACATCGATGGGTTTCTTCCCGTAATGGTTTATTGAGTCCCGATTCTTCCACATCTGGAAGCGCATGAAAAATCCCAAGATCGTTTTCACCACGCACTCACTTTGGAAAAGATGTGAAGTTAACATTCACATGGACATGGTCGATTACCTACGCTTACGCGTATCCATAAATTCACGTAAGTTGATCAATAACGCGGCAAAGATGCGAACTTTAGACACCTGGATTGAAAGCGAAACCAACATGTAAAATTCTGTACATACCAAAGGCTAATGCTCATCGTAAACTGGCAACATGCTGCGCCTATCCGGTGTCTACTTTACTGACTGAAAATCAAGCTCTCCTCATTGATTTTAAAAATTTTAAAAATAAGCGCTGGTCGTAGCACAGGTTGTCATGACGTCCGGATTGCTGAACTAGGTGGTTAGGCTGTAACATGTTACTATCAATCGAAGTGACATCCTTGGCGGGCAGGCATAGCCGTTGTATCGAGAAAGTCCTTAAGCTCTTCGACAAACTTAGGCCGAAAAAGGCGTTCCTGTCTTTGTGCCAGATCTGTTCTAGCTTGGTCTTTGTCTACAGAAGCTTGACTGCTGGACCAAGAATTTCGATGTTATGACATCGATTACAATCTCACAGCTTCAAAAGCAACTGAAAAGGATGATACATAACGAGGATCCATCTTCCGTGGTATTCAATGCCTATATGAGCATTATACTGCATTATTGGGCTACCTGGTCGCTTTAGATGATGTTATATGACGGACAGACAGATCTCGGGGGAACTGATCCGAGAGACTAACGTCCAATATCGGGCCAAGTCGAGTAGTAAGGTTCACAAATTGGTTCATCAAGGAGTGTTCTCCTCGGACCTATAGCCATTCCAGAAAACAGTACGCTAAAAAATTCCTCCTGTAGGCTCCGACACACTAGACTTAATTCACATCACACTTATAGTAACGGTTAAAATCCCACATACTGAAACGAAATTGACCTCGGGGACGGAAATTCTATAGTTGACTTTAACGGATTGTTGGCATGATTTACATCATGCATCAGTGGCATTAAGAAATCGGCAGTCAAACAGTGACGTTCTTCAGGTGTGTTCTGAAAAAGGCAGAACAACTACGGTGGCGTAAGCTTAATCACCGATGGAAAAGACCATATGATTTCCACATTAGAAATGGTTCGCGGACGAAATTCCAGCGGATTCTCTGTAGTTCAAGTTATACCTAATCTGATATCTTACCAGTTGCCGGAATAAAAAACGGCAGCTATTCCCACAGTCAACATTTCATCCATGCCCGTTACCAGCACTGGCTAGGGAAACACGTGCTGTCAACATACTTTCAGGGAATTCTGCACAACTCCCCGTCTGGCAAGCACTTTGTCCAAACGATGTCGCTCACAGGAGAGCAAGTTCGGGAGAGCAATATAGACTTTTATTACCGTTTGCTGATGGCCGATAGTCTTGGTATGATGAACGCAATACAATCATCCCATGGTGATATGGAGATATGTAACAGGCACGTTCACCCTTCCCTCACTATATTGATTATGTTGGTAATACACTCGAAAGCGAACCGGGATAAGTGAGCTCCGTCCGGTTGCCGAGAGATACAACAACGCTGACCGAAATGCAACATGTCGTTACGCTACGTTAAAATGATAAAGCAACACAGGGCATAATGGCAGTAAGTAGCAATCTACTGCCGAGTATAGTCGCTTCTCTGTCACGAAATCTGTTCCTCAGAGTGCCAATTCTACCTCTAGCTTGTCACCGTCCGTCCCCGCTATCTCAAGTAGAAACAACCAGAGTCCACCAGAAAACAAAGATTCTCGCTTATTAAGTAAACTCATATCATATTTACAGGTTGCTTTGTTTGCACTATTGCGCCAGAGCGACTGCTATCATTTCATCGGTTGTCCGAGTCGCACTTTGATTGGTCCATCTTGTTTGATGCATTTCACGTGATTCAGTTCATGGCGGGTTTGTCAAATCCGGACTACTCATCCTGACTGAGTAGCCCAATTCACGATATGATCTTCGGTTCGCACATTCACACCCTTGCTTTTCGGTCATGCCGCTGTGTCGGCTGTCCGCCGGTGGTCAGTGGGATGACACACTCTTATTCCGGTCTCGCGTTTTGCACTTGCACCCCGTCTGTCAAGAGTAGGCCACATCTACGTCCGTGCGATGAGCATGATTTACCTGGCATGGTCCAGCATCGCGCGACCACCGATAACGAATGAAACAACTTCATCAGACTCAGGCGCAAAAGCCAAATCCACTATCATTGCTTCACATCTACCATTTGGTTATTCGCCGGGGAGTACTTGAAGGAAAGCGCCGAATTATCATACCACTCCGCATCTTTGATAATGTCCGATATTTACGATCCTGAGGATGTAAACAACAAAGAGCCCTGGCAATCCGGAAACGTCCGATGTGATAATCCGTCGACCGATCGACCGTAACTCATTGTGTTATCATCCAGGTGACTGGATTCGAACGTTCAACTTTATAGTGTCATGGGGCGGACCAAATAATTTGACAAACGCTGGTAAAAAGTTGTAATAAGCCAGCAATCAAAATTAACTTGAGGAAAAACAGAAGGGAAACTCACCACAGGGGTTTCTGCATGACTGCGTTCAGCAGCCGGTGGGTCTGTTGCTGGCTCTGTCGTTTGTTCTTGGATTCGCTGAGCCTCGGCTGCTGCTCGACGCATTGCTGCGTGTCTTCGATAAATGTTGTAACTGTTGGTACAACAATATGCCCAACGATAGTAATGAAGTACAAAGGAAGCACAAAGGACCGTCGCAAGTGTAAGTTTGATTTCATAAAAAGACGGGAAAAATTGATTCGGGAATCTGATCTCAATGGTTTCACAATGCGAAAAAAGGAATTCTTCATCGGAGCATCGTATCATTAAAATTCACATTTTCAGTTCAAACATTCTCAAAATGTACTAGACCAACTTCCCTGATACCATCATCACTATCATCATTATCATCACCGTTCAATGTTAAACAGCAGGGCAAGCCTCAGGGTTGCATCTCCCTATAAGAACAGTGAATATAAGAGGGGAAAGGGAAGTAGACCTAGAAGGGCGGGAAAAGATGAGAATATTGCAGCAGCCAACACATGGAACACAGTCCAACTGTATAAAGGCATCCTTTAATTCACTCTGATTCGACAACAAATAAAAATACGGCCGCAAATGTTCATGGTTCAATACCATATCTTCCGCTGTCTTCATCCAGCAAGCTTACGGGGCTTTCGGGCCCCAAACAACAAGTAGGACATCTACTTTGCCTAACTTCACTCTGTAATTTCCAATTCAACGTTGCCAAGTCATGTCCAAGCCTCCACATAGTTTTCCTTCATCCATTCCTTCGAAGAAACGCAAAACAGGACAGGGCATGGTAGGAGGCTGTTTGCCATACGCAACAAGTGACGCAACCAGCACAGTCGACTGAGCTCCATAAGCTGAAACAAACTATTTTCAGTATTGGCACCCAGTACTAGATTCCTGACCACCATGTTACTCACCCGATCACTCCATCCAATCCTAGCGATTTTATATAGATATCGGTGATCGAAAACCTCCAAGCAACGAACATCTCCGACACGCACATTCCATGTCTCGCAATCATACAATAGCACTGAATGTACAGCGACACAGTATACACAACCTTTAAACTTCAGTAAAATATCGATC